>PVJX010001105.1:0-181459 GCA_004027295.1 Dolichotis patagonum | reverse complement strand
GTTATCCTGTTTTGTTTGACTATATCATACGTGATGATATGAACAGCTGTTTTGAAGAAAACATTATGACAGCTATTGCTGATTTAATATTATCCTTCTTAGAAGTCCTACCATGCTTTTTTTTTGTTCTATTACCATTGGTTCTATCTACCACATTGTGTCTTATTGGAATTTGAATATGTGTGATAGTTCAAACAAACTTTTTTCTTTTTTATCAAAAATGAGATATTATAGTACCCATTGATCATTTGCTGTTATTCGGTTCAGAAAGCCCTGTAATTCTTTCACTCTATGCATGGCTTTATACTATTGTGTTATGCTTGATATTATTGTATATGAAACTATGCTCAACTATAGCAGAGTAAGAGATATGGTGTTAGATACTGTTGATGTCCAGTTGACTTAATGTAAAGTACTGTGTTGCCTATGTTGTCCTGTTCTGATCTGCTCTGTACTGCCCCCTTTTGTTTTATTCTCTTTCAAA
This sequence comes from Dolichotis patagonum, assembly GCA_004027295.1. Classification (NCBI taxonomy): domain Eukaryota; kingdom Metazoa; phylum Chordata; class Mammalia; order Rodentia; family Caviidae; genus Dolichotis; species Dolichotis patagonum. Next base: position 180,975 of record PVJX010001105.1, on the reverse strand, counting down.
TAAAAAAAAATACATTTGAAAATTAAGTATCACCTTCGTGAACCACAAATGGGTCTCAGATGAAATTAAAGAAGAAATTGGAAAATATCTACAATCAAATGAAAATACAACTTACAATAACCTTTGGGACACAATGAAAGCAGTCCTCAGATGGAAAATTATAGTGATAAATTCTCACAACTAGAATATGGAATGAGCTAAAATAAAAAACCTAATGCTGCTCCTCAAGTTACTAGAAAAAGAAAAGCAAGTGAAGCACAAAGCCCAGAGAACGGAAGAAACTATAAAGATCAGAGTAGACATTAATGCATTTGAGACTATGAAAACAATACAAAGAATTAATGAATCTAAGAGTTGGTTTTTTGAAAGAATAAATAAACCCATAGCTCATCTTATCCAAAAGAGTAAGAAAAAGCTCAAATCCATACAATAACAAATGAAAAGGGTGAAATTACTACAAATCCTGTAGAAATTCAGATTATCATCACCTACTAAAATCTTTACTTACATAATATGGAAAACATAGAAGAAATGGATACATTCTTAGAAACATAACAATTTCCAAAGATGGATTAAGAAGATACAAAAATTCTAATTAACTCAATATCAGTTAATGAAATTGAAAATATAATTAAAAACTTAACAACAAAGAAAATCTTAGGTCCTTCACAGCTGAATTGCAAACAAAAGTTAGAGATTTAATGCCAATAGTCTTTAAACTCTTTAATGAAAAATTGAAAGAGAAGCAATTCACCCTAACTCAATATTGGAAACACATGATATCCTAATACCAAAACCAAAGAAGATACATTCAAAAAGGAAAGCTATAGATCAATCTCCTGAATGAACATAGATATAAAATTCCTCAATAAAATACCAGCAAAAAATGTGACAAACTAACAAGATGATTATTTTATGGCCAAATGAGATTCATCCCAGAAATGCAGGAATGGTTCAACATTATCAAATCAATAAATGTAATACACCACATCAACAAGACCAAGACAAAAACCACATGATCATCCCAATAGATACAGAAAAAGCTTTTGCTACAATCCAACACTCATTCATGCCATAAGCCTTACAGAAAATTGGAATGGATTGTATTTACTTCCATCTGATAAAGCCTATCTGTTACAAACCAACAGCCAACATAATCCTAAATGGACAAAACTAAAATCTTTCACCTAATATCAGGAACAAGACAAAGATGTCCACTATCACCACTCCTATTCAGTATAGTTCTGGAGACATTAACCAGAGCAATTAGACATGAGAGAGAAATATAACTAATAAGGAAAGGAAAAAAAGAAGTGAAATTATCATTATTTGAAGATGACAGGATAATCTACACAAAAGACCCCTAGAACTCCACCAAAAGACTTATGTTAATAATCAAATTCAGTAGAATAGCTGGATACAAAGCAAATACTCAAAAAACAATAGCACTCCTGTACACAAGCAACAAACTCACTGAGACAGAAATAGGTAAGTAGCTACCTTCATCATAAGAAAAAAAAATGAAATTATTAGGAATCAGTCTAACAAAGGATGCAAAAGAATTATATATTGAAAATTACAGTACTCTGAAATAAGAAATTGAAGAGGATTTCTGAAAATGAAAAGATAGTTTTTGCTCATGGATAGAAAGAACAAGCATTGTAAAAATGGTCATATGCCCCAAACTGTTATACAGATTTAATGCAATCCCAATCAAAATACCATTAGCAAACCACACAGATTTAGAAAAAAAATTTTCTAAAATTCATCTTGAACCAGAAGCAACCTGGAATAGCTAATGTAATCTGTGTCAACAAAGGCAAAGTAGGAGACATCACAATCCTTGACTTGAAATTATACTACAAAGCTACTGTGCAAAAATGAGCATTGTACTGGCAAACAAACAGACCCCAGTGTCAGTGGAACACAAGATTCAGAAACAGCTAAAAATACACTCAGCTGACCATGTCCTCAAGTGTAGTATAAGTAGACAAACTAGAACAGCCCATAATCCAACCAAGCAGAGTGGTGAGAATAATGTAAATTTTAAATCTTGTTACCCAATTAACAGTATCCTCTGCCTCCATTTTTTAGACAATTCCTCCCCTTTCACTCCCATAGGATGCACTACTTGTTTTGGGTCCTACTGTCTCCCTATATAGAGCATTTCAATGGACCCTATCACATGAAGGTATGGACAGCTGTTTTGAGGAGAATGAGAGACACTATGACAGCCATTCTTGGCTTCTCTAATGTCTGGTCTTGAAGACCTGAAATGCCCTCCTCGTCCTACTCAGATCAATTCCATACTATGTTGTTTCATGTGAATTCCCTGTATGTGACAATATGGACAACTATTTGGAAGAAAACAAGAGTCAATATGATAGAGAGTGAATATCTCTGATTGTCTAGTTTTGAAATTTATCTCTCTTACATTGCTTTCTTGTGATCTGCTTTGTTCTGTTTTGTTGTGTTTAATTTTACCCTTTTGATATAATTGCATGTATATTTGAGTGGGTAAGATGGATGACCATATTGCTGCTTTTATCAGATTGTGGAGCAGAACTGTTAAAAATCTCACTGTTTGAACATCTACTTTACATGTTTTAACTTTGTAAGTTGAACAACTATTTCCAAGAAGTCAGTATGTAATTTGTCAAGTAATAATTTCTTAGGGTATTTTTGTTACTGTTCTTTTCCTTTTTTCCTTGGAATTCTGTATTGTTGCAACCCTTTATTCTGTTTTTTTTCCTCTTTAAATAAAATTTTAAAATAAAAAAAATAAAAAGATACACTCAGCCACTTAATGTTTGACAAATGGGCCAAAAATGTTCACTGGAGGAAAGATAGCTCTTTAATAAATGACACTAGAAAAACTTGCTTTCCACATACTGAGCACTAAAACTAGACCCATGTCTATCATCATAAACAAAAATTGAAATGGATCAAAGTCTAATTATTAAAACAGAAATACCTAATCTCCTGGAAGAGAAAGTAGGTAGAAATATTGAAGACCAGGGGTAGGCAAAGCATTTATGAACAAAAACCAAACGGCATGGGAAATACTTCAAAGAATTAACAACTGGAATCTTGTCTTATTGAAACATTTTAGCACCTCAGAAGAAATCTCCAACAGAGTAAAAAGTAAACAGACAAATTATGGAAAAATTTTAGTCAACTGTCCCTCAAAGGATTTATATCTAGAATATATAAAGAATTTTAAAAAATCAACCCCTCAAATTCAAAACTCCAATTCATAAATGGGTACCTGAAATGAATACACAATTCTCAGATGAAGAAATTCAAATGGAAAATAAATATATGGAAAAAAACTTCATCGCTAGTCCAAGAAATGCAAATTAAAACAACACTGAGATTCCAAATTACCCCAGAAAGAATGGCTATCATCAAAAAATCATTCAATAACAAATGCTAATGGGTGTTTGGAGGAGAAGGACCCCTTTTCCTCTGTTTATGGGAGCATATACTGGTGCAACTACCGTGGATATCAGTGTGGAGATTCCTCAAAAAATTAGCATTAGAGGTCCTTCTTGATCCAACTAGTACCATTTTGGATATTTTTCCAGAAGAATCAAAGACATAATACCACAGCAATATGTATGCAACCATGTTTATAGCAACACATTTTTCATAGCTAATTCTTGGAAACAACACAAATACCCATCAACCAGGGAATGAATAAAAAGGATGTGGTATTTTTATACGATGGAATAGTACTGAGCTATAAAGAAAGGTAAACTTGAGGCTTTTGTAGGCGAATAGATAGTACTAGAGACTATACTTAAAAGTGGAAAAAATCAGACTTGCATGCATAAACATTGTATATTGTCTTTCTGGTGTAAGAAACTGAAAGAGAAAATAAGATCCAAAAAGTACAATATATATTGTGAAAGGTAAAGAAACTGCTCAAAATGAAAGAACAGCTATAAATAGGAGAAAGGGAAAATAAATAAGAGAAAATATGTGTATATGTACAAGATAGCTAAATAATTATACTATTCATTCTATTTGTTCATTGTAAGGAACATTTAGTTCTTATATTGTTTGATCAATTTTTCATGCCTATAACTGGTAATCTGAGAAACCATTTTGAAGACAACAATATGTAACATGATAACCATTGTTAATTTACTATCTTCCTGATTTGAAATTTTGTAATATGTTTATTAGTTTTGAAAAAATTCTCTTTAAAAGAAAAAAACTTGTTGAACTCTGGACACTGCATATTGAATATTTGAAACTGACTTATACAGGCCTTCAGTGTAGGATTTATTTCAATCTGATTAAGAGTTAAATTATACATAACGTTTACTCAGCTGTGGGTGATAAAATTTGAGTTCGTCTACTGTCTTCTGTGTCTCTTCACTTACCTTCTCTATACAGTTCTCTTCAGAGTTTTTATTTTCTGATTTTTTCAGCAATAATTCACTGTTATACCAGTGTTTACATGATGACTATACATGGAAGAAAGACGTTTTATAAACTTCTGACTGAGTTTCAGTCTCTTAATCATAATGAATCTCTGTGCTGAGCTCTATACAGATACTTCTAAATTTTCATAGCCTTTTACCTCTCCTTGGATAAGATGGAGAACAGGAGACAGCTGGAGTTGGAGGAATGATGTTATAGTGGAATAAGTCTCTGGTAAAGGCATTAACTGTACCTACAGGTATTTATAATAAAGATTCTAGTATATTTATTTCACAATGATTATATCTTGCCTCTCTTAGCCAAAGGCATAAGGGAATTTCCCTTAGTTCTTCATCAATTTTTTAAATGCCTGAATGGTTTGAATCCCGAATGATAAAACCTGTCAAAGTGTGAAGAGATAGCAAGACTAGAATTATAGAAAAGTCTAACTCTCAAGTTATTCCACACTGAGCTCTAGGAACCCATGAAGATGGCTGTTTAAATAATCCTAGCATTTTACTTTCCAGAGAGTAGTTGAAAGTCTGAATTGGTTTGTCTCTCCAGTGTGGTGAAAGTTTACAACACCTCTAGTCTCAGATGAGTCTGTAAAAGTCACTGGTTTCTCAGTAAGTTCTGTCTTTGTTTTCAAGGACAGATTGATAAATTTTATATTCTTTTATGCTGGACTTAAAACTGGAAGCAAAATGTTTTATTTTTCAGGAAATTGTGAAGCATGAAGCCACAATTGGCTAATACTTCACAGTGTGTGATCTGCTGATGACTACTGATGATCTACTGATGATCTACTGATGATCTACTGATGATCTACTGATGACCTACTGATGATCTACTGATGATAATGGCCATCATCATCATCATCATCATCATCACTTTGCAAAAGCAAGGAAACATACCATGAATCCTTTCTCCATTGTCATGGAATGATGAAATGGGGAAAATAAGTTAGAATAGCTCTATTTGTATCATCTTATTTTTAAGTAGGAAGCTTTCATCTCTCACAAAGGAAGCCTATAGAAAAGAAATGCACACGAGGACCTGCATAACAGGAGTCCTCCCAGCTAAAGACATTTTATAAAATAAAAACTGTAGCTATGATATTCATTGACATTAAAAATCAATGTCTTTCTCAAATGTACAGTTTTGTAGAAAAATTAAGACTGCCTATGGGATCTAAGGTTACATGATTTTCAACAAATGTGCAAAGACTATTTAATAGGAGAAAGAATAATTTTCTTGGGCCAGGGATATAACTCAGTGGCACAGTGTCTGCCTGGCAAGCATGATGTCCTGAGTTCAATTCCCTGTACCTTCCCCCTAAAAAGACTAATTTCCTTTAAAAATAACACTGATAGAGCTGGTTATACATGTGTATAAGTTTGGAACGCTGTCTCTCACATGAAAATTGAAGGTAAGTCTTTTTTTTTTTGAGTTTTTTTTATTATTTTTTTTATTTAAAAGAGAATAAAACAAAAGGGGCAGTACAGAGCAGATCAGAACAGGACAACATAGGCAACACAGTACTTTACATTAAGACAACAGGACATCAACAGTAGCTATCAAAATATCTCTTACTCTGCTATAGTTGAGCATAGTTTCAAATACAATAATATCAAACATAACACAATAGTATAAAGCCATGCATAGAGTGAAAGAATTACAGGGCTTTCTGAACCAAATAACAGAAAATGATCAATGGGTACTATAATATCTCATTTTTGATAAAAAAGAAAATATTTGAACTATCACACGTATTCAAATTCCAATAAGACACAATGTGGTAGATAGAACCAATGGTAGTAGAACAAAAAAAGCATGGTAGGATTTCTAAGAAGGATAATATTAAATCAGCAATAGCTGTCATAATGTTTTCTTCAAAACAGCTGTTCATATCATCATGTATATGATATAGTCAAACAAAACAGGATAACACCATTCCAACTGATGATTTAAAACTTTGAAAGACTTCGAAGCTGTGAGATGGCGCCTCATGCTTACCATAAAGGTAAGACTTAATGAGAGGAATGACAGAAATTGTGGGTATGGACAGCTAGTTTTAATCATTGTGTAAAAATAAGAGAATATGTTCTATTTAATACACTTTTCCCCAAACTTTGACTCATTTTTTTCTCACCAGCTCTTTTCTTTATACTAAGTTCTCCACTGTTACCATTTCAAATTGACTACTATATTTTTCTTCTCGTATATAGTCTTCCTGTAGTTATTTCTAGTATTCATGTATTTATTAGAAGTCTGTCTAATTTTTTCTTAAACATTAAAGAATGGAAAGTCAATATGTCACCATCACAGTTTATAAATTGAAGATGGAATACAACAAATCAGAAGTTTTCTTTGATGTTTCAGACATCACCTATTTTCTAGTTTTAAATATCCAGTGGAATAGCAAGACCAAAATACAGCAATGTAGAAAAAATAGTTACATACAATGTTTAAGGGGGATTTGATACAAGTGTGCAAGATTGATTTAATAATCAATAGGCAACCAATGTAATAAAATACATTAACAGGCTAAAGAAAGAAAAATATTATCTTTAAAATGGTACAAAGCATTCATTATGCTATCTATCACATACCCATACAAAATAAAATTTTCATCAATCCAGGAATAGAGAATTTATTCAGTTTGATAAAGAATATTTATAAAAACAATTAAAGCCAAAATAAGAAAACAAACCAGCATAAAAATAAGCAAAAGATCTGTAAAGACAACTCTACAGGAAATATATGCAAATAATAAATAAGTATATGTAAAAATGCTTAACTAAATTTCTTTTTAGATTGAAACAAAATCATAATTAGCTACCATTATACAACAATTAAAAAAGTCAAAATTAAACAAACAGAAATAGAACTGGAACCCAAGATAACTATGAGGATATAAAACAAAAAAACCTCTCATTTCTGACTGTAGAGTTAAAAGCAGTAAAATCACTTTTTATGTTTATAGTTCCTTACAAAGTTATATGATCTTACCAAGGAATATACCAATCACTAGGTATTTACCAGTAGCTAGGTATTTACCAAAGCAAACTACAAAGTTAAACACACACAGAATTCTTTCTGGAAACATGTATAGTAGTTTTATTCATCATCACCAAAATTTTAAATCAGGTAAATGTTCTTCAAAGGATGAATTTACAGCCAAACTGTGGTCAAATATACAATAGAATATTATACATAAGTCAAAAGAAATTAACCATCAAACCACAAAAAATAAGAGTACATCCTAAGTACATCTAGCTAAATGAATGAAGTCAGTTTGAAATTTTACAATATACTAGGATTCCAATCTATTCAAGTTCTTGCCAAGTTTTTCATTTTCCCTTTGAAATTAATATTTTAATTCACTGAGTATTAGGTATTAAGTAATATGTCAGTGAGATTTGAGCTTGCATTTTCTTAATGATTGTTGTGCATATTTCCTTACGTTCATTGGTCACTTGGTGATTTTCTTCTGAGAAACGTCAATTCCACTCTTTTAATTGAGTTTTTTTTTTCCTTGTTGCACTGTGAGAATTATTTCACCTAATAATGAATTAATTCTCAACCTAGATCAAATATGTGATTAGCAAATATTTTCTGCCACTATACAAAGTATCTTTTTGATATCTTGAAAATATCTTTTGATGCACCAATGTTTTAATTTGATAAAGCTCAACATACCTTATTTTTTCTTTTATTGTTCATGTCTTGTTTTCAGCTCTAAGAATTCTTGGCCAACTCAAGTACATTAAGACTTTATTCTGTTTTCTCTCAAGAGCTATATGGTTATATTTGGTTTGATAATCCATTTACAATAGTAATTTGTAAATTATGAGTCACCGGTCTTATTGTACATGTAAATAATATGCCCAGTATGATTTTTAATGATACTACCCTTTCCACAATGATACTCTTGGCACCCCTGTTGAGCATCAGTTGACTATGTGCATGGATCTACTTCTGGATTCATAGTTAATAAAACTATGAATTTTTATATGTTTTTTATATGTTTAAATGTGTTATATGTTTTTTATATTTTTATATGTTCATCTGCATTGTTTTAAGTACAGTATAGAGTTTTATTAAGTTTAGAAATTAGAAATTGAGACTTTCTAAATTTTTTCTTATTTTACCATTTGCAATCTATGCCAATTCCAAATGAGTTTGAGGATGACTTTTTTCTATTCTACAGAAAAAATTGGCATTTTGAATATGTAGATTCTTTGACTAGTAATGCCATATTAATCATATTGAATATTCTTATTCATGACTGTTATGTATCTCTCAATTTATTTAGGGTTGCAACTTGTTCATTTGTCCAATATGTTATTTGTTCTTCTTTTTGAGTTAGTTTTAAGTATTTCTGTTTATTTGCTGCTTTTGAATTATTAACAATACCTCTTTTATCTGTTTGTTCCATGGATTATAACAGGAATTTTTAATTTGTCAGAGTTGAGCTTCAAATATTTTGTCCTACTTTATTTATAATGCAGTGATATATTGGTAATATCTGTTCATCATTTTCCAAAACTCTTTTGATTTTATGTACCTTGTTTTAGTGTACATCAGTTTTTAGTGGATCTTACTTTTTAAATAGCATGATTTTTCCTTAAGAAATTTCTTTTTTCAAGATGTTAACTTAAAATTTCTTCTTACACAAACCTACTGACAAATTTCATCAGTTTTCTTCTTATAGCCCTTCGGAAGGGCTATAAGAATAACAATTTCAGAACTAAACAAGTCTCAGGAATAACGCAAGTTCCCTCCAGTCATCCAAACTGAAGAGAGTTCATAGCTGGCCTAGATTCTTCTGCTCCTGTTCCCTGGATTCAAGAATCAAAAATGTTCATCAACCCCTCATCTTTTCAGTTAGGTGATTTTACTGGCTATTGAACTCTAAATTGCCTGAGCTTTTTTTAAGTTCTGTAGAGGTAGTGTTTCATTTAATTTTGAATATACGTACTTTCTTGAAAGCAGCTATGATCATCAAATCTTGATTCTTATGCTTGTGCCTACTTTTTCTAGATGTTTGTAAGAATTGTTTCTTGTTGTTGTTCCAAAAAGTGTTTTTTCTTGTGTATTCCTTTGATGCTATTTGAAATTTTGAAAATTGTGTGTTCATAGTTTTGATCAAATTTAGAAAAGTGTCTATCATAATTATTCAGATATTTTTCCTATCTCTCCTTAATTTCTCCTGGAACTTTAATAAAATTTACACTACTCCATTCTTTCTGTGCTATTGTTTTTTTTTTTAAAGGAAACTGCTTTTCTTAATTTGTTCAAGTTCATGATCTTAAACTATTTTTTTTCAAATACTAGACAGAAAGTAGAATTTTAGTTTCATCTTATATTTTATCTACATAGTTCCATCAAATTCTCCTTTATGTCCACATGTTCTCATTATTTGCATAATTTTATTAAGTTGTGTAGTGTATTTGGGACTGCTTTAAATTTTCTGCTCGCTAATTCCATTGATTCTGTCATTTGGTGTCCATTTCCGGAACCACTGATTGTACACACCATGCTACGTTAAATCCCTGTAAAGAATGCTCTTTGCTTTAGCAGACACTTGAACTCTGTAAAATTATGTTTCATCAGGTTTATTTTAAGCTTTGTAAGGGGAGCCTAGAGAGCCTTAGCTTTAACTAGTTTCATTACCCCGTCACACCTGAACTGAGTCTCTATGTAACATACATAGCTGCCTGCCATTGTTTGTGAAAGACTGGTTCAAGGACTTCCCCTGAATACCTAACTCTCTGGATCTCAAGTTCCTTATGTGAAGTAGTGTAGTGTATACTCATTACCAAGCACATTTTTCTGTATATTTTAAATAACCACCAGATTGCTTATAATACAATAAAAGTAATACTATATGATACCAAAAAAATGCCATAAATACTGTTTATACAGTATTGATTAGAGAATAGTAACAAGGAAAAGGACTCTATATATTTAATATAAAGGGTCTGGGGGTTTAGCTCAGTGGCATAAGTGCCTTTTTGGCAAACTCAAGGTCGTGAGTTCAATCCTCAGCACAATATGTATATGTGTATGTATATGTATGTATATATATATATATATATATATATATATATATTATAGACAAAATGTGTTTTGAAAATTTTTGATCCCTGAACATTGTTGATTTTTGAATACAGGGAAAAGGAGCACAAGAATCTAGAAGGCCAGCTATAAGCTCTGTTCATTTTGGATGACTGGAGGGAACTTGAGTTATTCCTGAGACTCATTTAATTCTGAAATTGTTATTCTTATAGCTTTTCCATAATTATTTTTTCATTTGGTTATTCCTTACCAACCTTATAGAATTTTACTGTATACATGCTGCAATGATATTCAGACAAAGATGGCATTCTTTCTCTGACTTGCTCCTACACTCTGTTACTTTGCATTATAAATCTTAGAAATGACTTTTTCCTTCCCAAACTGTAAGCTTTTCTTCTTTAATTCAGATTTCAAACTACTCTTTTTTAACTCTCACTGCTTCTTCTTGTGAAATTGCCACTAGACAGAAAACCAACATGAAGACAATCTTTATCTCATTTTTCCTTCTTAGTAAAGGTAAGGTAAATTACAGAACAGTAACACTACATGATTAGAAGCAGAAGTTTTTCAGAAAAATTACAATTTATGTTTTTTAGTTGCCATACAAATGTTTTCAAGAAAGGTCTTAGATTTTTAGTTTAGCAGTGTGGCATTAATGGGATATTTTCATCATAGATCATAAAAAACAATTTAATCATATTCTTCTTTGTATGAAGAAAATCTCTGTTCTGTAATTAGAAATACTTTTATTTCATTACCTTACTATTAATATCAAAATAATGTTTTCAAAGAATTTAAAGATAATTCATAGATTATATCATTTATAACACTTCATGGTAAAAAGTTTATGATGCCAAAGACTAAAGCAAATTGTTAAGGATGTTCCCTGTCACCACTTCTATTCAATATAGCTCTGTAAATACTAGTCAGGGCAATCAGACAAGAGAGAGAAATAAAGGAATAAAGATAGGAAAGGAAGTAGTTAAATTATCACTATTTGCAGGTGACATGATATTCTATGTAGAAGACCCGAAAAACTCCATTAAATGACTACTAGGGGTAATAAACAAATTCAGCAGTGTAGTTGGGTACAAAATCAGTGCTCAAAAATCAATAGCATTCCTGTACACAAACCAAAAACTCACTGAGAGAAATTATGGAAATATCACCTTTCACAAATAGCATTTTAAAAAATGAAATACTTAGGAATCAGCCTAAGAATGTAAAAGACCTATACGCTGAAAATTATGCTACGTAAATTGTTCTTGATATAATTATTGTGCAAATTAGCAAAGGAATGGATCTAAAATCTCTTAAGAAATAGTTATTAATTCATTCATTTATCCATTCAGCAAATATTTGTTATGTATATTCTCAGAGGCATACATTTTTATAATCTTCACTTCTACTTTTTTCATTAATGAGGCTCCAACAAAACTGGCTTGATTATTGCATTTCCATTCTTTGCAAATCTCTGATTCCTATGTGAGCATTCCTGGTAAGAAACAAAAATACAAAATCTGTATCAGGTCCTGACCTGCATCCCAAATCTCCTAAATCAGTGTATGTTGGAGGCTTAAATAAAATGCAACAGATGTGATGATTTTAGGGCTCCAGGAGGGTCAAAACCCTTTCATTGAGCTCGAAACTCCAAGGGCTAAGACAAAGTCTTCTCTGGACTGCCCACCTTTATTAGGTCCAACAACAAGGGCGGGGAAACTGAGAAAAGCACAGAAAATGAGCAGGACCTTGGGAGTCATTTCAAAGACTTCTCCAAGTAGTAAATTATGCCAAATTAGGAGAACTGTTTTATCTCCAGGGTAACATTTATGGTAGGTGTGAGACTGCAGGAGTGAAATTCCTTCAGCTGCAGTCTCGATTTACTTAATTAGTGTTGGAGCCAAGGTGTCTTCAGCTGTGGCGTTGTCTTGCCCTTTGCGGTGTCTCTGGCCTCACAGGCCACTACAGGCCTCAGCCAGGACCTGTGATTCATAGAGGTTCACTTACTATGAATCAGCTCCCATCAAGGATCCGAGGCCTAGGACAGACTCACAGATAAACATAGAAAGCCAGTTAGTTAATGGTAAATCCTGTTCAGAGCCACTTCATAGTGGTCTCCAACAAATTTGAATTAAAACAGTACCTAAATTTTTTCTTCTATTACTTTCCTGAAGGAAAATAAAAATATTCATTTTTCTTTATTTTTAAGAACTTCTAAACAAATTTATTTTCAATGAAGTAGTGAATAATTTTGCAGAACCATTGAAGACTTGGGTTACTTACACAGGAAAATAATCAGATTCCACTTACTTTTGAAACTTTCTATTATAGAAACCAGAAAGTGAAAAAATATCCTCTTAGATCTATGCATTGTATTATAGGTAAACACTGACAATGAAATGTAAACAAAAGACTAGATGTATCTTAATAACCTTTGAAAAGTAAATGTATAGTTTGGGGCAGTGAAGTTTTGCTGTACTTGTTTTCTTTTATCTTTCCTGTTTGTTTTTTGAATATGGACTTCATGCCTGGAGTCTGACCATCTGATATCTGTGAGCATTAAGGTTGTATGGATCTGCCACCAATGACTGCACATACAGATAACACAGCCAAGACACCATCATAAGCAGCCATACATTGAGATGACGGTCTCACTTCATTTTCTTCTAATGAGAGATAGACATTTTACTATTAACTGCTATGTATTTTGCTTTACTAACATGCATTTTTGTCTGATTAAATATATTCTCTATTTTCCAACTTCTCATTGTCTATGTAACAGAAGATTCTATTGGAATGTTTCTGCTGAAAATAAGAATTTTCTCAAATCCTTTCTTCCAGGAAAGGAAAACTTAATATTACCTCCTTTTTTTTTTTGTACCAGAGATCAAACTCACTGTCTAGCACTTGCCAGGCAGGCGCTTACACCACTGAGCTAAACCCTGGGCCCCAATGTTACCTCCTTTTTGTGGAAGATACTCAACACAAGAATATATATGGTTAACTCAAGCTTTTAGGGAACCAGTAATCAGTCTAGCCAATGGTACTATTTAGAGTAGACAGAATAGAGTGCTTCTTTCTAAATTAACAATTAATTGTATACTAGAGAGTTTTTAAAAATCTTTTAGCTGTGTACTTGTTGCCCATCTTTTAAAGTTTTAAATATCTGAAATGGATTTGGTGCTATGTTGATCTTATACTTATTTTCTATTTTTTACTTTCTAAATTTAAAATATCAATGTAGGAGAAAGACAGTTATTCTATTTTGTTCAGCATGAAGAGCTAGGAGAGAAATTAGTGAGCCTTTATTTCATCACAAAGATAATATCACCATAGATTTGAGTCCCAGCTCTGATATCTCCTGGCTATGATGTGATTTAGGCAAATGATCAGATTTCACAAGGACTCAATTTATTTTTCTATAACATGTGGAAAAATAGATTTATACCATAAAATTGAGAGGATTGAATGCAGTAGTATGTATTTATGATTCTGTGTCTCGACCATATTAGATCTTAATATATCATTGTTATTATTAGTCTTCATGTTAATTATTAGTCAACAACTCAAGTTGTGATGTATTCTGATAGTTCAGATTACTTCTTTAATCTACATTTGTCATCATACCTAATTTGCACAGAACTACATTACCTTTGAAATACCTTATCATTTTGTATATATAGGACGAGCTTTATTTTTTTGGCACAATGTGGAGTATTTACTAACATCTGAACAATCACTATAAATGAACTTATCAGAGTAATATGTAGATAAATGAGTATCAACATCTCTACATGATTTTCCACAGAGAAAATTTCCAATAATCTTACTGTTGGAATACATTTCATATATGATTGTTTACACTTGCTAAGAATTTTGTCTTTACAAACTGAAAAAAGAACTTTGACTTATGTCATGTATATAATTTAGTAAGGAACCCTAATAACACCCCATTATTAAAAAGATTCAGATATAAATGCATTAACATTAAAAAATAGACCCGACCCTTGCATATTTAAAGTGATGTATTCATTTGCTAGGGCTGCCAAAGCAAAGTATCATAAACGATGGTGCTTAAATAATGTGAGTTTATTTTCTCAGATTTTTAGAGGTCAGAAAACAGAAAAATGGTAGTAGAGCTAGTTTCTTCTGAGGTTTCCTCAGCCTGTAGATGATTGACTTTCCCTTGTGTCCTCAGGTGGTCTTCTCACTTTGCATGTCTATATTTGAATTTCTTCTTCTTACAAATATACCCAACCATCACCCAAATCTAATGAGTTCATGTTATATAACTTTATAAAGATACTATCTCCAAACATTCTGTACTAATCAGAGGTAAGATATCAATGCGAATTAGGGAGGGGACATGATTTAGTCCATAATGCATAGCAGACCATATTGAAGAATATGGATCATTCACTAATGTCTTATACAGATGTTTCCTGACTCATAATACAGTTATGTTCAAAACCATCATAAAGCAAAAATATGGTATTTCAAAATTTCTTTAAATACACCTGGCCTGCTGAATGTCAAAGCTTCACAGCTCGTACACCAAAGGGCATTAGGTGTTTATCTTGCTGCTCCTGTTGCTGACTGTATGTTGCTCCTGCTTCCGGATATTGCAAAGAGATGATGGCAATGCACATGCTAGTCCAAGAAAAGGTCAAAATTAAAGTATGGCTTCAACTGAATCTCTATTGGTTTCATGTCACCATCAAGTAAAAAAATTCATACATTAAATTACAAGAGACCGTATATTCAGAACTTGATTTTATGAAATAATTTTTAAATCTTACCCTAATTCAAATAGCCTTATGAAAAAAATTGCCCTTAAAAGTATCTAATATATTTTTAAAAATTGTTCATTGTTTATTTTTCAAATTAGTGCTATAACATTTTGAGAATAGCCTATCTTCTATGAAAAGTCAACAAATCAAGATATGGCTCTGGTAGTCAGATATGCCTTAAAATGGTGACAGGCAGAAATATTTGAATACAATGTCAAATGTATTTGTAGATTGTAATTCTCTTGTATTTAAATGCTAAATTTTATAGTTAAATCTCTAATCATAAATGGTGCTATGACATATTTTACTTAGATATATTTTCTTCTTTCATTGCACATCTGAAAATGTACTTTTGTATATTCCTAAATATCAAAATTATCATGAGTAGTGGAATCATTTTTATCTGCTAATTATATATATAATGATTGATCATGTGCCTGTATACACAGCATATGAGAAAGCCATCGGAAATGCAATATTTATTTTCTTGTCTAACATGCCGTAGTGTTTCAACAATTGCAGTGCAGGGGAAATAAAGAGTAACGTTGGATGGGGAAAAAGGAGCTGTTCCCCAGAGATGCACAAAGAATAGCATGTGATAACTTCCAGGGAAGCATTTGAATAGTAGTGAGATTTTCTTTAATGTCTGCACAATTGTAACACAAATTAAGTAAAAATAACAAAATGTATAGAAGATTTTGCAGTCATTGTATCTATTTTCCTTAGTATTTTTCCTGAAAATCATTTTCCTTTAGTAGATATTTATTATGGATGGTTATATTTATATGTTTATATATTTATATATTTATATATATTGCATAAATATATTTTGCTTTACAAGTTTTCACATTAGCTGTCTCTATAGCACAGCCAGTAATTTCCTCCTGCTTTTTTTTTATTTCCAGTGCTTTATGTTGTTTTCAATAGATGAATTAGAAAATCTTATAAAATTGGTTACTGAAAATTGAAATGGGAATGGTTGGACCTATTCTGAAACCTGCCTTTTGGTGTTTACCTCAAAGCATGTTTCTATGTGCTTGCTTGATTTACATTTAGCAATATCTAAGTGCAAATAGTAATCATACAACAAAGTAAACAGGACTATATGCAATTGCTTCCTCCGTTTCTTCAATTGCAGTTGCAATCCCATAGATTCCAATCTTGACAGGTAGCATAATTAGAAAATTCTCTTTGTCTTATTAAATGTGACTCTTCTCAATAGAATTCACTTCATTGCCAGCAAAAGAACAGAAAATATACTTCAAATCTAAAATGGGAAATCAAGGGGGACTGTTTTATTTTTATCTGTCTTTGTGCAAGAGACATTATTATCAAAGGATATTGTAATGCTGAAAATGTACTTTGGGGATTTAAATCACGCATTAGCCTGGAAAGCAAAAAGTGCTGTAGGGCCCATGCAATATATTTTCTCATTAATCTGATTGAAAGATTATCCTTCCTATAGCTATGAAAAGTCTAATACTCATATATCCATCTTCTCTGCTGGTAAAATTCAGCTTTGTGCAAACTCATTGTCTCTTGTGTTGTGGGGGTCCAACACTTTTTTTGTTTCAGTATAAGCCATCTGTATTAAAATAAATTCAGAGCAGGCCGCCATTTCATGCACACATTTTGATTATTTCATAAGCTGCTGTGGAAAATGGAGGTATCAGCAAGTCATGCAGTTTCCTGGTAATGTAATGCTGTCATTACCTCAGTGGTCATATGAAAAGTTTAGCTATACTGTCTTTGACAAATGTTCAGTGAGTCAACACAGTGCATTTAAATGAAATGCAGATATGAATAAGCCATTATTGCAATCACAATTCCAGCTTCTAAATTATCTTATATGAATATATACATTTTCTCTGTAACCTGACATTTGTAATACACAACTCGCTCTGCATTTGCTCCCCCAACATGTAACCCGCCACTTTACTCTGCATCATCATCTATTCCCCAGGTCCACAATGAAGGAGGACTGTGATCAGAGGCTGCATGCAGTAATTGAAGACACTCTTGATGATTCCATGCAATCAAAGTGACACATTATTTGTGATGAAAATTAAGCAAAGAGACAACGCAGATGTATAGGTTGACTTGCTATAGTCAATGCCTTTACAAAAGACTAGCAAATCTAAGCAAATATGACCCATCAAAAGAAAACCCCAACCACTTACATGCTTTTTCACATAATAGACTCCCTGAAAATTTTGTATAACCTTACTTGTAACTTGAAGCACTTTGCGATTTTAAGTTTTAATGAAACTACAGAAAATGTCTTAAACTGAATGATTTCTATTCAGAGCAGTTGGAGTGCTGATACCATGAGCAGTATAGATGGCTCCAGCCATAACTGTCACACAGATAATATTTTTTTATGCCTCAAGACACTCAGATGGTGCTGTAGATAAGCAAAAGAAATAAGCTGCCAACATCACTAATCTGCAGCTTTGAAACAATATAGCTTTTGCTTGGTTAAGAGAAGGTAAAATCACCTACCAGTGTAAGAGAGAAGACATTTTAAAAGTGAACAGGAGCTGGAAGAATTAAAGCTTTTCATATTTATTTGTAATCCATATGCACCATGAATGAAATCGTCCGTATCCTATTTTATGTGTTTATGTAGGACAATTGGAAATGCAAAATGAGCTGTGGCTTTACATTCCCCCAGGACATTTTCGTTAATGTAGGGTAATGAAAATCTAAGGAGAATTTGGCTTTAGAGTTCCTTTCAGAGGTTAACTTTGGAGATCTTAAGTGTGTTCTTATGGCTGGGTTTGTAATGTGTGTAGCAGATTAGAATGTATTATGATATTCAGATGCAACACCCCAACAGTTTTAAAAAATTGCAGTCTATATTTTTCTCACTCAGTGAATATTGCTTGAGGGCTTTTTACAAGGATAAAATTGAATTTTACATTCCCATGCATAATGTGACTTATCAAGTACTTTCTATACTTGGGAGCCTGGGATTTGGTGAACACAAATCACAGCCAAAGGTTGATGAACACCTTCTATAAAGCTATGATACTAGATCCATAAAAAGAACATAATTAGTTTTATGGCTGGAACTTTATTTTAGGATGAAGTGCATCATTTGACATCACAACAGAATTTATTTTTACTGGTGAGAAAGATAGTAATCATTTTGCTTGTTCATAAAATAATTAATATAAGATAAAAAAATTTTTAACTTAAATAATTGTTTCTTATACTTAGTTTGAAAAAATGTCTAATCAGAAATTCTTTTATTTGCAAATATAATTTAATGTTCAAGACTCAGGAAATCATGGCAAAATAAGTAATGATAAGCCAAGTATCATGAGAATTGAGTCCCGCAATGAATCTTCTTGATTATTTGTTCTAAAAATATGGTAGCTTTTTCAGGGGAGATTCTACCTGAAAATGTAGAGCAAGATACACAATACTTTTAAACAAACACAAGAAAAATCAGTACTAATGTGCTAATTTGTGCCCCAAAATGCAATTATATTGCAATCATATCTCAATCATATTGTTGAGACAAAAACACAGTGCATTCAGGAAGTTATTAAATGCACAGCAGTATTTGAAATTGAACCACAGTGACTTCTTGTTCTGGCATGCTGACATTATTGGTTCTTGTGTATAGTTACATAATGATCCCTGAAGCCAGCTTTAAAAACGGTTCTATAAAACCTGTTAACAGATGTCAAAAGCTACCTACAAAAGTCAACTTTTAAGACCCTTACCTTAAAGCTACCTTCAAATCTTTCTTCCAAGTTAAAAATAAATAAAATGCTATATTTTTTTTTCTTTTCTGGAATGTAAACCTATAGAGTGGTGCATTCTTCTGTCTTTAATTTCTAGTTTGTTATAGTTGTTATCATCTAATTGTCTTTGACCTAAAAGATATATAATAATGAAATTATATCAATATCTTATGGAGAGTTAATTAAATTTTACATTTTTTCTAACTACATTTCTGTTATAGAAAACTACATTTCTCTATAGAGGTCATATTTTGCTGCAGAATGTCTGCATTATTTCAAACATAGCTAAGATAATGTAGTCAGAAATCATTTTATGTGCTCTACCTTAACAGCTAGTAATGTAAGTTATGTTACCTGCTCTGATATCATCTTGTAATGTAGAATATATAATTATAGTGACTCCAGAAGCCTGGAAACACCTAATTTGGATAATTATCCTCTGACCAAAATAAGCATTTTGTTCTCGAATTAGACATGAAAAGGAAAAGAAATTGTATTGATAATGATTACACAATTTTCTCTGCTCAAACTTCCATGCAGAACAATCAAAAGTAGTATAAAATCATTTTCAAGGTTTTTACGTATTTTTTAAATCAAGAAGATGGTTTCTTGAAAACAGAATTGGAATAGCAAAAACTGCTTTTTGTTCTGTGCAAGTGCTTTCTTTTGTAATTGTAAATGAAGCTGTTTCATCTGGTTTATTTGCTGCTCTTTCCACTACTGCAGCTTAGGGCAATACAAATGATTAGTTGCCTGATTCCAGATTCATATAGGCTCAACTATGAGAACTAGACTCTAGCATTTAAATGACTGAACTGATGTGAGGCCGTAAACCATTGCAGACCATTTATACAAATGGAACAGACTAAGCCTTTTATCAAATCTCCTCTAAGAGGGAAAAATCAGGAATTAGATCCATGCAATTTTTTTTTTTTAGAAATTCTCACTAAATACTCAGGTGTGCTTTTTATTAATGTTTGTTTTTAAAAAGTTTTGACACCAATAAGCCCCCAAAATTATATTTTCAGATCATAATCTCAAATGGTCAAAGCTTCATGTTTCATTCAGTCACACTTCAGTGAAGAGGTATCTACAAGAAATGTTTCCCTCTAAGGAAATCAGTATTTCCTATAAATTAAGTTTCTGAGGAGCTTCCATAGAATACAAAAGTGTGGATTTGGGGCTCAAAGATAGATTTTGCATACAAAAATCAATCATCTAATTTTAGTTTGAGCATCAACTTTACCTGCACAAGCTTTTAAAAATTATTTTCTTTTTAAGAGAGATAAGTAAACAAAAATAAATGTGACAGAGTATCAAAACAGAATATTAAAAAATTAATAACAGTTAATATATTACATGGTGTTATCTTCAAAGTAGATGCTCAGATTACAAGACAAAGACATACAAAAGGCTTTTATAACTGTAACTTTATATTCTTAAAAAGTTTGAAATGTCAGTGAATCTTCTCCAGGCCCACATTTCTACCTCATATCAGAAGATTTGCGATGGGAATTTGGAAAACTGCAGAAACTGCATGAACTTTTAAACAAAATCACCAGATAATTTAAATAACAATAAATTAGTACAATTAAAATGGATTTTAATACTACGGTTTGTGGACCTCAGCTTTTCTTGTCTGTATTGGTGGAATATTAACTACTCAGTAATATGTGTGAAAAGTTTCAAACAGAAATAGCATTGAATTTTGCAAAACCACCCAGGCAGATAAGTCACTTATTATGGTAATAGAGCCCATTCAGATCATGAATATCTATGAACATCCAGAGAACATTAATAATGAAACTGAGAGAACCATTTTTATGAAAGTTCATAAGAAAGTTTAAGTACTAGATTTTATTATCTGAAATAAGTAGTTCCATTTTTTACATCTAAATTTTCCAGATAACTGATAATATCACATTGACAATGAGGATCAGACTTAACAAGAATATGTAATAACAAAGTTTCAAGTTCATTGTGACAAAAATTCAGAATTTGAAGAAACTATATCAATTATCCATCTTCAAAGACAGAATGACTTTAAAATGATTAAAAACTTTAATTTCATATCTCTTTTTATCTTATAAAAGAGAAAGATTCAATTTAATTTTAAATTCCATACTTTTAACTGTGATTTTTATCTACTTCTACTTTCGTAGCATACTAACATAATCACTTAAAACAGGCACCATAGCATAATAGCTTAGATTAGAATAAATTGAGATTAATTTGTCCTTATCCCTTGAAAGCAATGTTTCACAACATAGATATAAACACATAGTCATGACTTCAGGTGCTTAAAAATCTGATAAAAGAGAGATGGCATATTTATCTCATAATTTATCAGTATTCCTTCAGTAGGGACCTGAAGAGAAGCCTCTAAATGATACTACACAAATATAATCAAAGTGGAAAGGATGCCTTGTTCAATCATTTATATGTTGATCAATAGAAGTCATACTTTTTAATATAAATTATGTTTAAAGTTAAAATTGTTAAATAATTTTAATTATTTAATTAAACTGATTAATAATTCAAAATAATTCAAAAGTCAAACTAATTAATAATTTACTAACATCTTTACATCTTCTTTTAGTTTAAAATAAGTTATTATCTGCATTATGGAAAAGCAGATAATTGAAATTCACTTTTTCAGGAACTAGAAACGGTCTCATCTTTTAAACCTTTGTTTCACTTATGTGGTATTTTGATAATCAATATTGTAATATCAAGAGGTTCAGAAAATATTGTTGGGGACCTATTTTGACATATTTATCCTACATTTCTTGATTTCATGGTAAGAGGAATTACCACTTATTTTTGAGCTCAGCATTCAGATAATTAAATAATAAATTGCAATCAATCAAAATTTTAAAGATCACCACTCTATATTCAGATTGAACATATATATATATATATTCAGCTTAATCCCATTTGGTAATCAGAATGTAAATATGATTTATTATTGGAGGGAAACCTGAAACTGAATTAACCCATATATTTGTCTTCAAATTAAGGTTATTTTTACATTTTTTGCATAGCACAGTAGAATAGCACAAAGGAGGATCTGCATTTAATTTTTTAACCTTGTTAAGCCCAATTGATACACTGTGCATATTCTTCATTTGAACTCTTTTGCTTAATTCATAGTCTTTTATTTCCTCATGGTCGTGTTAAGGCTTGTTGGATAGAAAATGTACTGCCGATAGCAGCCAAACCACAGGAAAATGATTCTGCTCAACTTTAAGAGTTTCAGCCATTTCTTTTTATATTTTATAATAAGATATGACAAGTCAATTTAAAGAAAATACACAATAGTTGCTGACTACAGTGAAAAGTTTTTATTAAAATAACGTGTTTCTGTGGGAAGGTGGATAATTTAGCATACAGTAGGTAATTTCTGGCACGACTCCTGGAATAAGCAAAAGTAATATATGTTAACAAAAGATTAATGCTGATTATAATAATACTCTAGCCAGTAATTAGGATTTTACAGATCCCTGTTTAAATACTGATGGAGAAAAATTAAGAAAGCTACATTTAGCCATTGAAGCTGAGTTGGCCCAAACTTTTCCTGTAAACTGACCTGTGATTGGGCTCTCTTCCTACTGATACATGACTCCACCAGTTTTCTTATGACTTTAATAAAGACTGAGCAAACTCAAGAACTGTAACCTAAATTTAACTGGAACTGCTAATTTCAAGAAGTAAGTGGGGCCATTCAAAACTCTAAAAGACCTAGAAAGTTTTCTTTGCACTCAAATAGAAACTCTGTCACTTTTCTTTCCCTCAGTCTCTTGTTGAATTCTGGGATAGCAATTTTTAACTCTTTGACATTGTCATTGAAGTGGACTAGCTTTTTGCTTTCTCAGGGACACTGGTCTTACAAACATTCCAATTATTTACTCTTTACTCTCTTTGAAGAAAATTTATAAACTTAAAACAGACACCATTTTCTCAAGCCAATCTGTTCACCAAAATAGTAGTAATTTGAATGATCATGCCATGTTAGTAATGAGAATTATAGGTATTTTTCCTCTTGGAGCACTGCAGATACCAGGCTCCAAATATCTACAAGGCAGATTTATTCCCCAAATTATACACCAAGCAATGTCCTTTCTTCTTTCTAGTCTGTTTCTGGAGATGATTATAAAATATAAGCAAAGACCAGTCTTCATAGATTCCCATTTCTAGGTTTGAGAATAATTATAGGGTTTTAGACATGATTAATATAGATCACTATACTTCCTTTAAAAAAGACAAGAACTGTGAAGATTTTGAGGTTATCATTACTTATTGTGTTCTGAATAATTTCTCCCACAATGGATCTTTGCTACTCAGCCCAGTGAGGAGATTTTTGCAAACATAAGTAGGATGGATTAAAGTGAGAAAAAGAATAGATTGAAGGAAGCAATTAGTAAGGTATTTCAAAATGTATTGGGCTGAAAGTCTCCATTATCATTTATCAGTATTCCTTCAGTAGGGACCTGAAGAGAAGCCTCTAATCAAGCATCATTGTAAATGATAGACACTTGAATCTCTACAATCATAATCTTCTCCATAGGCCTAGAAACTCCTCATTCCATTCCTACTAAATCCCTTTTATCCACTTGATCAAGTGTCATGTCAACCCTTGCTCATTTTCCTTGGTCATCTAGGATCAGTACAGAATGCTCTTTCTATTGCTGGTCTACCTTGCCTCTGGTTACTATCCTCAGTGGGTTTTTATACAGTTAGTTACTAGAGCTGTTTTTTTTTTCTTTAACTTGAATTGAAAGCGTTGAGCTTTTATATTAAAGTAAATATCATTTCCCAATCATAAGGCTCTTTAGACTTTATATTTCACTCATTTTTCTATGTATTCATTCAACAAATATGTGTGGAGTTACTCTGTATCAGATGCATCTTTTTTAATAAAAGAGGCAAAAATTCAAGACCTCCTGGACTTTATATCCTATGACACATGATATTTAATGTTTCCAAATATTTACTAAAATAGAAAGACTTGGAAAATAAGAATGATTTCTCCATCTCTATGTCTTCTGAAACTTTCAGAATATCTAGAATGCTGCAAAGGCACAATGAATATTTATTGAATGTTAAATAAACAGACAAGAGTTGAAAGTTTGTAAAAAAGTTTTTGTGTACTCATGAGTGAATTCAAGCTGATACAACCTACAGTAAAAGTAACTATAAAATGTAACATAGAGAAATTATTATTCTGAAACACAGTACTATGTAGACACTAATAGGACTAAGTTACTATGTAAAACTCTATTTTTGTAAAATAACAATGTTTTGCTTTGTTTCATAGCTTTTTTATCAGCAGGCATCAAGGTAGTGTTTAAACATTTTGTAAAATTCATAATTGAATTCATAATTGAAGCATAATTGCTTGTATTTATCATAAAGTTTAAGTTATCTATGCCTAATATAAACTCTAAGGATCTCACCAGAGAATTCTTATAGCAAAGATATAGGATTTTAAAAAGATGATTTTTCACCTTGTAGTACTATCTCTCTTTCTCTTTCTCTCTCTCTGTTTCACTCTATCACTATCCCACTCTGTCTGTGCCTCTTTCTGTTCCAAACACCTTTGAATGAAATGGGAGAATACTGAGTTAAAGCATTTTGATAAACAGGGTATTTAACAATATCTGACTCTTTTATATTCTGCCAGTAACAGCAGAAATATCTAGTAATGAAAAAGCCACAGTTCTATGCCTGCCTGAAGACAATTTTTGTTTATTTGTTTCCATTTGTCTTAGTTTTTGTTTCCAGGTTTATTTATAGTCAAAATTAAGTCAAATAAAAAATAGTTAATTAGTGATATTGTCTTAGTTACTTTTCTGTCACTAAGATGAAATACTCAACACCCAAAGTTAAAAGGGAAAAGTTTTATAAAGCTCGCAGTTTATTGAAGTGTCAGTGCATAATCAGCTGCCTCCATGGCAAGGTGGCATAACATAGGTGTAACAGATCATGGTGACCAGGAGATAGCAAAGCAAGCAAGAGATGACCACAGCTTTTTTCTCCCTCATATTTTATCCAGGCTACTTAGGTAGTAGCTCTCACACCCTTAATACTAATGTCCCTGAGCCTAGCAATACACCATGAATCACTCTCAGCATCACACACTCTAAATCTAGCCACTTCTGAAAATCCCTATGTATGACTGCATCAATCTTTGGAGAAACATTTAGATACAAGTCTTCACAGATATAGACTCTACCTGACCACCACCCCAATAGTTAGTTAATTCAATAATAGGAGAAGTGTTAACAACCATGGTATAGTTTGTATCTAGGTAGACCCCCAAGGCTCATGCAGTCATGGAGGTGGTTGAATCTAATGCTTGTGATTGGTTCATTGTCTAGCACTGGGATTGGTGGTGTGAGTGCTGCACCTGCTCAAGGACAGAGCCAGAATGCAATATAAGGGAGGGAAGAAGTTACGGATTTTTTTTTCACTGTTCAATCTTGCTGTTTGCAGTGGCCATGAATGGCTGCCCAGCCATGCCATCCTGATTTGGAGCCAGCTGATATGGACTAAAACCTCCAAACTGTAAGAAATAAATCTACCCTTCTTTCATATTGTGCATTGAGTATTTTGTCTCAGCAATGGAGGAAAGTAATTAAGACCGAATTTGGTACCAGGGGAGTAGGGTCATTGCTGTCTGTGACTGTACCATGTGGTTGAAGAGCCTTTGGGAATGGCTTATAGGAAGAGTTTGCGAAGCTTTGGAGATGTCACCTGAAAGAGTGGTGCTGGAACAGCTTAGGCTGTTCTGTAGGGGAGATTCTGGTCAGAGCTCAGGAGGCCAGAAGGCTGACAGAAAGCCAGCTGGTAAAGACCAGGTTCAGGAGCTTTATGCTGGGAAGGACTGCATTGGTTGTTGGAGTCCAGACAATGCATGTTATGGCTTGGCAGTAAATTTGTCTGTATTCTGCTCATATCCAAAGACTTTGCCCAAGATTGAAATTAAGGGCAGAGGACAAAATTATATGGCAAAAGAAATTTCAAGACAGTCGAGTGCTGAGGCAGTGGCATGGCTGTTGTTGGGGGATTTTAGCCAGATTTATGTTGTGAATCAAGAACAAGAAGCCCATCATGGTGATTTAAAACTTTGTGAGCTTGGACAGAAAGAAAGCTCTAGTAAAGCTGCAGACTGTAAAGTTACAGCTGAGATCTTCATTGCTGAGAAGGAACAGAGAAATAAAAAAGATGGCCTGGAAGCATCCAGGGAAACAGCAGGTCTCCATCCTTTGCAGCCTCAACACTGCAAAAATGAAAGACTTTGCTCAGAGGAGAGAGCTGCAGCATGCCATGCTCCAGAATGTTGATGCAGGTCACATCAGTTTCCAAAATGGTGGTGGCCACATGAGGTTCCAAAATGGCAGTGACAAAGAGAACCTGTTTCTCAATATCAAGTTCAGAGACTAAAACAATCCAGGCTCTCCATCTCTATAGCCATGGGAAAGGAAAGCCTGGCTACTGCTCCAGCTGGCAGCAGAGCTTGGCAGCATCCAGTTGGCACTAGTTTTAGATACATGAAAAATGCACAAGTTCTGAGATTGAAAAGGCTTCCACCCATTTTCAGAAAAGTGTATGGGAGGTCTGTTCTGAGAGACCAATATGTGAAGCTGTGAGTGTAAAGCCAGAGATGCAGTGGAGAACCCAGAAGTTTAGAAAAGCCAGGAGCTTGGATTGTATAAGGAAAGCTGCAAAGAAAGAGCAAAACCAGCCCAAGAGAGAAGCTACGGGATTTAAAATTACTGGAAGTATTGTGAGGACGGAGTCACTCAAGCATTTTGGAGTTCACAACCAGATTGCTTAAGATGCTGAACATGGAACTCCGGGACTTGTTTGTCCTGCTAAATTTTGCACACTCTTTGATCCCAATCATTTGTATCACATTTGTACCCTTTAAAATGGTAATGCTTATCTTGTGCCATAATATGTTGCAAGTTTTTTACTTTATATTCTTTTGTACAGGGGCTTACAGCTAAGAGCGTGCCTTAGATCTTAGAAGAGACTTGGGATTTGGACTTTTCAGCAATGCTGAAACTGTTAGGACTTTGAGAACTCTTGGAGATGGACTAAATGTCTTTTGTATAAAGTTTATACATGAGTCTTTGGGGGAGCCATGTTATGGTTTGTGTCTATGTGGACCCCCAAGCTTCATGCAGTTATGGAGGTGGCTGAAACTAACATTTGTGATGGGTTCATTGTCTATTGCTGGGATTAGTGGTATGAGTGCTTCACCCAACCAGGGGTGGAGCTAGCATACCAAATAAGAGAAGGAAGAACCTTGTTTTTTAGCTCTTGTTGTTTGAAGCTAAAAAAAATTGATAAGCTGTTAGCCTACCTTATCCAAAAAAGAAAAAGAGAGAAAAGGCTCAAATTATGCAATTAGCAATAAAAAGGTTGAAATTCCAATGACTCTTGCAGAAATATAGAAGAGTATTAATGACTACTTTGAGAGTTTTTACTCTAATGAGACAGAAAACACAGAAGAATAATGGACTACTAAATAAATATGAATTACCTACAACAATCAAGATGTATTTGTATAAAAATTGGTAAAGCTTAATTTCAACTTCATTATACAAATGCTACATAGAAAGTTGATAACAAGGCTACTTTAAAAACAAAACTGATGGCAAAAATCTAAGTGTTCCACTAATTATATCAAATTGGTTATATAATAATGAAAAATATATTCAAAACTTTACATTCTAAGAAATATATGTGGTTCATAATACAACACCACTTATAGGATTAATACATTCCATATTTCACTCTGCATTTCCTTTGGTCAATAGTTAAATAGATCATACATGCATATATATTTATTGGGGGCATAGTACTTCTATATCCATAAATTGTACTTTTTTTGTAGGCAAGCATGAAGTATATACCACAATACCTGTGGATAGTTTAAATCCAGTGGAAAACTAAATGTTTAACCTACCAACTGCACATATTAAACTAACAATAATGAATTATACAAAAGAGAGTTGTCATGTAAAATAATGAGATAATGTGTCAAGTATATACAAGATAAGGCTAAATGTAAAGCCTAATTAATCCAATAACTAATGGTACTGTGAGTCACTATGAGATTCAGACAGTGTATTACTTATACCGACAATGAAGGACAGACCAGTTCTTTGTTGTCCTCTTTCCACAAACCTAAAAGTACAACATTAAATTGTACTCAAAGTACAATTCAGCTCAAAGTGCTGAACTGTGAGTTTGGGGATACACTGTTGCTAATTCCATGGTACATTTAAGCAGTTTTACAACCTGTGACTCTATTGTAAGTGGAAGGGAAGGCACCAGGACTTCATTACACTCTATAGGGTCTGAAATACAGGCTCCTGGTAGTGTTTTAGGGGAGAGAGATAGCACAAAGCACTGTCTCACATGCCCGTTATCCTCTCATAATCCAGGAAGACCAAAGAGTTCTCTACAACACTCCAATTATCTTCAGTTCAGTTCTGTTTGGCCTATGTAAACATAGGGAAAAATGCCAGGTAATGGTGTTGAAGTTGTGGTTGTACGTAATTTCTGGAGAGAAGAGTAATTAATTCTTGAGTGATATTGGGAAAGACTCTCCACAGAACCTTAAAAGACATTTTATTTATGAAATTCGTAGTTTTGTTCTGAAGGGTGTCATTTATAAACAAGGACTATAAATGAGAAAGAAAAAAGGTGAAATATACTTTCGATTGTTTAAACAATATATCATTTCTGGATAAGACACAGCACAGAAGAAAACATGATAGTGCTATGGCAAGCAGAAACAACGAACACCATCCAGGATTTGGAAGCAGATTTATTTAACATCAGAGAGACACTTTCTAGGAATCAACTTTTTCTCAAAATTTCAGGCTCCAAAGGCTCAGGGAGGGAGGTTTCTGCAAGGGAAAGTAAAAATGCACAATGCTTGCTGTCTTTAATTGGTTCTTAAAGTATGCATCACAGTGACCAGCCATTTCTAAGAGACAGAAGCAACCTGAACTGCAACAGGAACTGTTACTGGGCAACCAAGAAACCAGAATATAGCAACTTAAGGGCATTTTCTGGTACAATAGACACTGAAAATGAGAATAAAACAAAACAAATACTAACACATGAAATTGATTGCTCTTTGAGTTCGTACATCAGAAGCTTTTTTTTATTTAAAAAAGAGAAAAGTCAGAAAAGCATAAAAAGCAAAAGCCATAAACAATGACAACAAACTGAAGACAATGTCAATATAGGTTTTCACAACAGAATGAAAGAAATTTAACAATGGAGAAGAAACTGTTTAAGGAGAATCCAGTAATGTTTAGATTCTATATCAGGAATAAATTCATGTACATTATCTGACAACTTGATTCTGTTGCCTTCTCGCCACTTAGTTGCTCATCCTCAGCCACCAATGTGGCATTTGTCCCCAAAGGGTCATGCACAACCCTGCTGCCACAGACTGCTCATTCTTTTCTAAGTATTCATAGTTCCAGTGTCCCTGCTTTGTAGTAAACACTTATGGAGTACAGTCTATAAAACAAAGCATTATTTTAGACACTGGGGAGGCCATGATGAAACAGACAACAATCTCTGTATGCATGAAACCTACAGTCTTCATGTCGCATAGTTAACCTTAAGGAAACAACTGAGCCTGGGAAAATGGATTTTGTGCTATAGAACAGAGGACAAATGTGTTCTAATAATGCCTTATCATCCTTTGCATGTGGAAGAGCTCTGTTTATTTAAAGCATTCACTGTTTCACAAAAAATGTGGCCTGTTAGAATGTATAAAGATTATAATAATTCTGCTTTTTATTTTTTACATTGGTAAGGGCAAACAAAAAGTCACAAGCCCTCCCTAAGGATCTTAAATGCCCATAATTTCCCAAGCTGAGAAACTCAATGTCCTAGTTACTAAACAAGTCAGGCAGAGTTTAAACACTTCTCCCTATCCTTCTTTCCTCTAAGGACTTCAGTTGGCCACAGTGTCAGCCAGGAACTGCCACTGCTTCAAACAGTTTTCCTCTTTTATTGAGAGGTCACTGTCGAAGACCCGGGCAGGCAAAGGCAAGATTCACCTTTGCTTTCTTCATTGGCTGTGTCACGTACCTGTGCAAGTGGAATCCCCAGCCAGAGTGATCCCTGAGGCCAAGGAGTTCTATTAAACTGCAGCAAGAATTGGTCAGCTCTTTGCCCCTGGGAGAACCCTACTGCTGTGACTAATAAGTATTTCAAAAGAAATAAATGAGCATGTCATTCATCCTATGATTACAGGATGAGTTGCAAGGGAGTTGCTGGTCAGCCAGCCCTTCCCCTCACCCCCAGTTACTGACTTCCTTCCCTAAATAGTACAAATTGTCCCATGACAAAATTAAATCTGTTTCCAACCACTACCATGGAAAATCTGGTGGAGGATCACAGTATGTAGTAAAACAAAGACAATGTGAGCTATGTGAAGGAGGAAAGAAAGATGATGACAGGATTATATTCCAATAAAAGGAATTATATAAATTATAATTATGATTAAAATGCTAAAATGCAACACATGTAATTACTATTCTTTCCAAAATATTAATTACATACAGGTAAACACAGCCTATGAGCTTTTTTTTTTAAAAAGTGACATCATTGTTGACCAACAAACATTCACAGTATTACATTATTCCAAAATAAAATAGATACAAGAATTTCTTCCCATAATATAAATGGTTTTTCCATATCTATACTTTCAATGTTATGACCTACTTGTCTTACAAAGCCTAGGTGATCTATCATAACCCTTCCCTGGGAAAACCTCATTTTTCCTTCAACTTTCTTAACTTGTTTGTCTATATATCGAGT
Source organism: Dolichotis patagonum (assembly GCA_004027295.1). Lineage (NCBI taxonomy): Eukaryota > Metazoa > Chordata > Mammalia > Rodentia > Caviidae > Dolichotis > Dolichotis patagonum. Next base: position 150,053 of record PVJX010001105.1, on the reverse strand, counting down.
TTTCATGCATCATGTGCTTTGAACTCTAGATATTTGTGAAATTACCTTTCTCTAAAGATTGCAAATCTAAGAATATACTTATGTTCATTTCATCACAGTATAAATGTTTTCATTGTGTTTGATATTCAGTAAACACACACTGATCAAATAAGGAAAAGGGGGACTTTAAGGATTCATAGTATATCATTTTTAATTTGTTAGTTGTGTTTTTGAATAAATCCCACTTTGAGAAATCATTTTTCATATAATTTTCATGTAATTTTCTTCCATCAAATTTCTTCCATGGGGACAAACTGCCTATTCAATATGTTGGTCGTGTAGAAACCAGAAACAAGAATGCAATATTGTGTTTTCCCTAATGGTTTATAGGTCTGCTTCCTATTGGTCCATTGACCCTAGTTTTGCTGTTAACCTTATTGACTCTTTTTTCTCATCATGTTGTACTTTAGTTCTCAAAACTTATAATAAAATTGTCATAGTCCTTCTGTGTCAATGAGATCTTTGTGGTATTAGGTTACCTTTCAAACTTAAACTCCTTTAGTTTTGACATTCCCATAGTTCTAGAGTAGAACTATTCCTTCTCCCAGCCCTGCCTCTGGGGATCAAAGCTGGATAAGATCACCATGTCAAATTTTTCTGCTAGTAGAAAGGACTTGAATACATTTTTATATAAACATTTGTGATATTTGTGATATATTTTACTTCTGCCAACCATAGAATAATGATATAAACTATTTACATGTTTATTGAAAACACATTTATTTCTAATTTGTGCACTGCCTACTTTTGAAAAAGAATATAGTTAAAATTAAAGAACATTAGAACATACAAGGCAATTTAGTCTTATCGTCCACAAATTCAGTTCTTAAGACTGATCCTTCAGATTACTTTTGACTCTCAATGTAAAAAATAAAAATGAGAGCTCATTTGATTATCTGATTAATTTTCTAATTTAGATAAAGTTTTGTTCTATTTCTAAATTTAAATGCGTTGTGTATCTCCATGTGAGGGACATTGACAAACAACATATTTAATACATTATCATTATGATTTGCATGGCTACAGAAGACAAAGATACTATATAAATCTTCATTGGATGAAGACTGTCTTAGTTACTTTCTACTCATCGCTGAGACAAAATACCTGATGCCCAAAGTTGGGAAAGGAAAGGTTTATTTCTTACAGTTTTGGAGGTTTCAGTCCATATTCAGTTGGCTCCAAGGCAGGGTGGCATGGCGGGGCTGCAGTTAATGGTGGCTGCAAACCGCAAGGTGGAAAATGGCAAAAGAGAGAGACACCCCTTCTTCCTGCCATTACATCACATCCTGGCTCTACCCCCCAGGAGGGTGTAGCACAGGCACCCCTAATCCAAGCGCTAGATGATGAAATAGTCACAAATGTACAATGCAAATACATGAGGCCTGGGAGCCACCGACATAAACCATGACATTCCACCCCTGGTCCCCAGAGACTCATGTATTACCTTTTTACAAAAAGACATTTTGGAGATTTCCATCTCCAAATTTTGCCAAAGTCTTAACATTTTCAGCGTTGCTGAGAAGTCCCAGTCTCCTCCAATATCTATGGCAAACTCTTAACTGTAACCCCCTGTACAAGTGAAACAAGGTTAAACATTTCTGAAACGCAAAGGCATAAAATAAACATTACCATTCCAAAAGTTACAAACAGGGGAATATAAAGCATTGGAAACAGAGCAAGTCCAACATCCAGCAGGGCGAACATAAGTCCTAGAGTTCCATGCTCAGCATTTGAAGCAATCTGGTTGCAACCTCCAAAAGGCTTGGGTGATTCCACCCCCACAGCACTTCCAGGGATTTCAGCTCCTGCAGCTTCTCTCTTAAATCCCCTCTGCTCAGTTTTTGCAGCTTTCCTTGGATGATCCACGTTCTTGGCTTTTCCAAACTTCTGGGGTCTCTACTGAACCTTTGGCTTCACACTTACATCTTTACATATTGCCCTCTCAGGGCCACACTGCTTGGCCTCCCAGGCCATTTGCAATCGAGGTGGAAGCCGTCTTACCCTCAGAATTTGTGCATTTTCCTTGCACCTAAAATCAGCACCATGTGGATGCTGCCAAGGTCTGCTGACAGCTGGAGCAGTAGCCAGGATTTTCTCTCTCTTGGTTGTAGGGGTCAATTGCCTAGATCGTTGGGCTCTGTGAACACAATTGTGAAGAAAAGCTTTTCTATGTTGCTGCCATTCTGGAACCCCATGTGGCTGCGGCCATTCTGGAACCTCATGTGGCCTCCAGTGCCATTATGGAGCATGGTATTCAGAAGCTTTCTCATCTGAGAAAATTCATTCACATTTGCAGTTTGGAGGCTGCAAAGGGTGAAGACCCACTGCGTCCTGGGATGACCAGTGGCCATCTTTCTTATCTCTCTGTTCCTTATCAGCAATCCAAATCTTGGCAGTATCTATCCAATCCACAGCTTTACTAAAGTTTTCCTTCTGGCCAAACTCACAGTGTTTTAAATTATCCTGCTGGGATCTTTGTTCTTGATTAGCAACATAGATCTGGCTAAAAGCCCCCAACAATAGCCATGCCACAGCCTCAATGTTTGACTCCCTTGAAATTTCCTTTGCCAGATTAATCAGTCCATTACCCTTAATCTCAGTCTCAGGCAAAGTCTCTGGGCATGAGTAAAATTCAGACAAACTTTCTGCCAAGCCATAACACACATCATAGGGAGTCCAACAACCAATACAGTCCTCCTTCCCAGGAGAAAACTTGCAAGCCTGGTCTTTACCAACAGGCTTTCTATCAGCCTTCTGGTCTCCTGAACTCTGACAAGAATCTCCTCTACAGAACCACCTAAGTTGCTCCAGCTCTGTGCATCAAGGCAACAAGTCCGAACCTTTTGAAACTCTGCTCACAAGCCATTTCCAAAGCCTCTCGAAAAACATGGTCAGGTATAGTAACAGCAATGACCCTACTCCTGGTACCAAATTCTGTCTTAGTTACTTTCTACTCATCACTGAGACAGAATACCTGATGCCCAAAGTTGGGAAAGGAAAGGTTTATTTCTTACAGTTGGAGGTTTCAGTCCATACTCGGTTGGCTCCAAGGCAGGGTGGCATGGCGGGGCCGCAGTTCATGGTGGCTGCAAACCGCAAGGCAGAAACCAGCAAAAGAGAGAGACACACTTTCTTCCTGCCATTACATCACATCCTGGCTCCACCCCCTAAGAGGGTGTATCACTGACACCATCAATCCAAGCACTAGACAATGAACCAGTCACAAATGTACAATGCAAATACATGAGGCCTGGGGGCCACCGACATAAATCATGACAGAGACAGTGTAAAATGAGTTAATAATTATAATGATTTCTGGTGCTTATTTTTGCATGTATATAAATGGAAAACCTGTAAAGACAAAGAATGTCCCTTGAATCAAATCTGTCATTAAAATGTTGTGTGAAATAAAAACTGTTTATCCAGCAAAAATATTCATCAATGTAAAGATGAAAAAAAACATTTTTAGATAAATGAAAACTGGTTTTTCCACTGCAACATTTGCTAAGAAAAGTACTTCAGGCTATAGGGAAATGTCAACAAATAGAAAGTTAGATCTCTCGAAAAAATGGTACAAAATGGCAGCTAATGTATAAATATAAAAGATATTTTTGTTTTAGTTTCTTTTAAGGTTGTTTGAACATTAAAAATCATATATTATGAAACTTACAATTTGTGTATTAATAAATTATGTGATGAATTGCAATAAGCCTAGAGCCATCCATTGCATTGTATCCTTAAATTCTGTAGCTTTTACAAAAAGTAGATATTAATTAAAATATGCATGTAATATATTAAAAATACATTTTGAATCTTCCAAGTAATGACTAAAAAATAAATTGAAGGATAATGGCCAATAAGTCATTCATTAATGGAGATTTTTAAAAATACTAAGTATGTAGTTTAAAACAAAGCAGGAAAAAGTTTAATAAGTACAATTAAAAGACACAGTGAAAACTAAAAAGTAAATGAAAGGCATGTACTTCCAAAGGCATGTACTTCTATGCATATAATTATGCATAGAATTGTACTCATATACATTTGATACATTTATAGACAAATAGAAATAAACATGACGGCAAAAGAATATCATGAATAATAGAAAAATGCTTCAATAATTTCAATGTAATTAGACAGATTTAACATCAGAGTCAGATTTGAAATATCAGAGACAGACTGTAAAAGCTGTGTGGGTAAACTGAATAAAAGGTAGAAAAAATAAATGTAAAAATGTATGCTGCAAAAGCTGTCAGATCTGAAGTTAAAATTAGACAAATAAATAATCACAATTGAGAGGTTTAATCTATTTTGACTATTTATGGAAGTAGAAAAAATCAGTAGAGTGTGAAATACTTGAACTAAGTGATGAGTCAAAATATGCTATGATTTGTAGCTATCTTCTTCCACCAAATACTCCATGTAAATACGTTGTTTACAATTTTTATGCAGCATTTGACATTTGCTAAGATAATTAGCACCTTGTGGATAAAAAAATTTTGAAATAATTTGGATAATTTTTAATTTTACTGATTATTTTTTGTCATAATGAAATTACTATAAAAATCATTAAAGGTAGTATAATAGGAAACACTCAAATATTTAAAAATTAAACAGCAAACTTTTAAACACAATATGGTTCCAATAAAAGAAAACATTGAAAACATTTCAACTAAATTATTAGTAAATCCCAACATTTTGAAATTTTATAAATGTATATGAAGTTGACCATGGAAGGAAGTGATACCTCTACATGCCCATAATAACAATATTAAAGACTTAAAATCAATGATGTATGCAAAACAGGAATACATCTTTAAGAAAGGTATATTGTATGCCCCACTCCTCAAAAGCAAGAGACAAATAAGCAAAGAACAGTTTATTTCATTGATGTAGGTTTAAGATCCATGAAAATGTTCAAAAAAACAGCAGTCGTTTTTGCCTATAGAAAAAAGGAATACCTGGAAGAGGATATGAGGGAATTCTTAGGATTACTGAAAGCTTTCTGTACCTTGATCAAGATCTTTGCTATTTGAGTAAGTGCACTTGAGAAAATACATTGAATGACATCTTTAACCTGAGGAATTACTTATGAATTGTTAAACACACACACACACACACACACACACACACACACACACAGAGTCTGAAAACAATATAAAAGCAAAATTTGTACTCTATCAGAAAAGCAGTCCCATTTTCACAATTGGTACAAATTGAAAAGGTTGCAATAATCAAGTAATTTTAGTTTAAAACCTTCAGTCTTCTGCTAATTACAATGAAAGTGTGAGGACAAAGAGTCAAAGATTCCTGTAACATTTTTGTTATGACTAAGATCTGGATATCTAAAAGGTTTTCCTGAGGCAGTTTTTTGTAATGCATTTGCTAACTATAAAATAATGTCATTCACTGTTATGATGCTATAAGTTCAGAACCACAGCAGACCCACCACACTGTGAAAGAATGCAAAACTGGCTTTCAGTAGATGATTATGTACTTTTGTCCATTTGAACATTGGAAAATGTGAGCCAAAACCAATTATTTCATTTTTGGCCTTGATGATGTCTAACAGTTCATTAGGGCAGTAACTGCAAAACAATTTCCACTGATGTTGTTGTTTTTGAGATATGCTTTCATAATGCAATAGTCATACATTAGCTAAAAAAAGAGGCTTATATTTCCAATATCCAAGTTATATACATATGCATTACATTTAAAACTAAATTAACTTTTTGATCTACAAAAGGATACATTAAGAAGCCTCTGATTTATACTACACAGAGTACAAATTCATTCTGTCAGCATACTTAAGTTAAGAAAACATTTTAATCATTCTTATGCATTTCCTTTCTTCCTGTCTGGAGTTGACTCTAACACTTACACAATGAATAAGAAAAGTGTCTTGATGAGCTATTATTCAATGAAAACAACTGCAATAAAAACCACAAAAGGAGTGCTGCTTGAATGGCATTAGTCTTTTTTCTTTTTAACTGTTTCTGAAACAATCACAAAAAATAAACTAGAGTTTAAATAAGGCCAAAGACCTATGGTGGCCTTGCTTTTAGTGAGATCACAATACTTTTTAATAGCATAGTTTTTCCTTCTCACACAGCAGTAATAACTATCTCTGGATATTTTAAAGTGTACATTATGTGTTTATATCTTAGAGCATTCCTCATTTCCTACGTAAAGTAGTCATGTTAGACTTGACCTTGCACCCCTTATGGTAGCAATGTTCCCAGAAGTCCTTAATGGCTTCCCTAAAAGCTACAGAATCAAGCCCCATAAGAAGTATTTTCAGCTCTGTATTGAGCTTTGAAAGCAGTTAGTTATGAAGCACAATTGAACATATGAGTGAAAAAACAGACCGACTTGAGGTCTTCCTCCTACCAAACGTTGTATTTATTTTAATGTTATTTTAGCTCATAAATCCTACATTCTTTCATACATAACAGGAGGAGGCAGGTACTGAATATCTCATAAGTGTCTAAGCTAAAATAACAAAGTGGATATGGACCAGTGGAAGAAAAGAAAATCTATATGTCCAAGTTTAAATAACATATTTTGGCAGGACTGTGTAATTCTTAAATGACCAGAATTTGTCCGGTTACTATATACATTTTCTCCTTAGCCATTTTTTTTTTTTTGCAAAACCTCGTGTCACTAATTTATTCATTTATTCCACATATTTTTGTATTCATATGCTAGGAAGAGTTGTAGGTGATTCATATATAGAGGTAAAAATGACAGGCAAATTCCTTGTCCCTATGAGACTTTTATTCTGTGAAGACAGATGCACCAAGACATAATAATTGTGTAGAATAAATTCCAAAATGAATTTCCATCTTATATGGTGGTATTTGTGACAAGTAGTAAGTGAAGTGAGGAAGAATGAAAGGGAGTTACAAAGATAGAAAAGTCAGAAAATAAAAAGCGTACATAATACTAAACAAGCTTGAAATACCAGGGAGTGGCAAATCAACGTGACTGGATTGATGTGAACAAGAAAAGTGTAGAAGATGATTACAAAAGGAGGCATTGAAAAGATGGCAAATGTATTTTGTTGGTCTGTTGTTTCATTCACATGTTCCATTGTGCTTCATAACTAACTGCTTTCATGGGGTTAATGGGAGGTAACCAAATGGTGTTCAGTGGAGGCATGTGATGACATGTTCTTTCTGGCTGCCATGGAGAGAAATGAATGTAAGTGACAAGATTGAAAGTAAAATTGCCAGTTAAAAGATTTTTCAATGAAGAAATTAATGAGTTTTAACTGTTTTAAGCAGGAATGAATTTGATGCTGGAGATTAGGAGCTTACAAATTCCTTACAGGCATTTGAAGAGTGAGTGAAATATAGAAATATAAAGTTAGAATCAAAATATCATTTGTCACCATTCATAGTGTGTGACTGACTACCTTACCATATTGAGGAAATTAAAGAATGTTCCCAAAAATGTACAACTGCAAAAGAAAAGAAAAAAGAAAGAGCCAGAGCAAGAGAAGGAAGAAGAAAAAGAAAAAGGAGGAGGAGAAGAAAAGGAATGAGTGAAGAAAGTAGGAAGAAATTCAAAACACTTAATTTTTCTAATTTTAGTAAACAAGAGAAAATGAAGACAAAGATTTAGGAAGATAGCCTCTGCCTTATTTCTGCCTTTTGTAATTTGAAGAAACATATCTAATGGGAAAATATCCTCACTACAAGTCAGTGTGGAACATATGGTAGAATAAGTCTGCATGTAGTGTACCCAGAGAAAAGATTTCAGGATGAATGCAAACAGTGGACTGATGAAAAGCAGGGAGAATCAAGATAATCTGTAGAAAAAATAACAAAATAAAAAGATAATCTGTAGATCAAGTTAAAAGAACTTACAGAAAGGCATGAACTCTGGGTGATCTTTGTCTTTTATACTTCTCAATTGGGTCAAAGGTGGACATTACCTGAAGTAAGGATTATGGGAGAAGGAAAGAAATCAAGGGTTCCACCACAGTCATTTTAAGGATTAAGTACTGATAATTAAGTAGATGATCAATGTATAAATCTAGATATAAGGGGAAAATATACTTAAGGTTTTTTTGGATCAGAATAACATTTAAAACTATGACTCAATGAAGGTACTTTGAAAGTGGATGTGCAAAAAACATTAATGGCAAAGATTTGTAACAACTTAGCAGTAAAAGAACAGCAAAAGAAGTGGACCCAGAAAAGCACAGACGCAGCTAATAGAAAATGACAAGCCCAAGAGAACATATAGTCCCAAGAGGAAAGCAAATATGCTATTACACGAAGGAAAAGCTGACCAATTGTGCTAAGTGCCAAGAAACCAAGGAATATGCTATGTGAGAAGTAGCAGAACCTCTATTCCAGCCAGTCACTTACCTCATGGGAAAGGAAAATGATGCAGCCATGCATCCATTTGAAAATTAGGTTTCTGTATTAGACAGACTGAAATTTGATCATAAAACCTAACCACAGTGCTTGAAATCATGCCAGTAATAGGTAGAAATCATGTTCCCATTTCAGAAAATATTTCAGAAAAAAGAAATAGCAAATAAATATCCACCATACTCCTTAGTTGACATCTTAATAAATTAGTTTAAAGTGTTCTTACATTTACAGCAAAAAGATAAATTCTATGAGAAATTTTATGAAGGATGTGAATATACTCATTTGGCCATTTGTTAATTATTCATTAAAAACTCACCAAATATCTGGCATTGGAAAAACTTAACAATTATATACAAAGTTTATGAAATAAAACGCGATGTTAGAGAAAAAAAAATAAAGACTATTGTGGGCTATAACTTTTTAGAATTGTTTATATTCCACATTGATGGTATATTTCTAAATAAACTTGGTTAATTAACATTAATTATTAGAAAAATTTTATTTAATCTTCAATCTCATTTTGTTCTTGTGATGTTTCATAGTATAAAATTTTTATTACAAATAAATTAAATATAAATAAATTCAAAGTGTAGGTTATACAACTATTAATTAATTAATCCTGACTCCAAAGTATGACCTAAGAAATCTCTATTCTCTGTCTAATCTGGTCAGTACAATATTTTTTTTTATTTTAAAAAGGGTAAAATCAAACTCAACAAAACACAACAAAATGGAGCACAAGAAAGCAATGTAAGAGACATAAATTTCAAAGCAAGACAATCAGAGATCTTCACTATCTATCATATTGACTCTTGTTTTCTTCCAAATAGTTGTCCATACCTTCACATACAGGGAATTCACACAAAACAACATACTATGGAACTGATTTGAACAGGATGAGAAAGGCATTTTACTTCTTTAAGACTAGACAATAGGGAAGACAATGGCTTCATTGTGTCATAGTGTCTCTTCATTCTCTTTAAAACAGCTGTCCATACCTTCATGTGTGTTGAACTTAAACAAAACAAAACAGGCTAAAATCACTCTAAACAAAGAATGATAGTATTGCTGGATTCCACATCATGATGCTACAGAATCAGAACTGGGTACTGTGGTGTCTCTTTTTCTTCAAAGTAACTGTTCATTTCATCATGTGTTATAATTGGTTCTCATAAACTGTTTATAAGTTCTACACATGCATGAGTCTCTACATGTATATCTATCCTTTCTGTATTAGAAGGAAAAACAAAACAAAGGAAGACAAAACAAAACAATTCCAAGGAAAACATGCAGTGAAAAAGTCATATAAAACCACAATACAAGGTGATCTACAATGCTTACTATGATGTCTCAGCAGTATATGACAGCATTAATAAAAACAAAACATTGGAGACATTATAAGACTTCAAAAGCAGGTAATAATCAAACCAGAGTGGGTATCTTAGTGAATCTTGTCATCTTCAGTATAGTTGCCTATACTCTTAGACTTGACATCAATCATAACAGATTTGTATAAAATCAGTCAATACAAAACAGCAGTCTAACAAACCAGATTCAAATAAGATCATTCATAATAAGACAGCATAAATTATACTTCAGATTAAGTTGATAGGAAATTAAGGATGATTACCATAATATGTCCTCTAATATTTGGGATAGCTGTCCTTGCCCTCAAATCTAGTGTAAGTAGACAAACTGGAACAGAATATAATCCATCTAAGCAGAGTGGTGAGAATAATGTAGATTTTAAAATCTGTTATACTATTAACAATATCCTCTACCTTCCTTTTTTAGACAGTTCCTCCCCTTTCACTCCCACAGGGTGCACTGTACATTTTGGGTCCCACTAACTCCCTCAGTTTTTAGATTGAGGGGAGCAACCTTCTATTTATCCTAACCGGTTCTGAACCTTCTAACTCCTGGGCTTGATCTCAAGTTGTATTCCTCTACCTATAAAAGTTTCAAGGTTTTCCTTCATTTTAGCTGAGTAGTTCTCTACTAAACAAAAGTATCATGTCTTTTCAACCTATCTGCAGGTGCTGGTTGAGTTGCCCCTATTTCTCTCTGGTTCCCTGTCATATAGAGCATTGTTTTCTCATATTTGACTTTCTGTCCATAAAGCCTCTTTAAGGTTAATTATGTTTCCAATACCAAGCATATCAATGGACCCTATCTCCTGATCTACTCTTCCTGTGTTTCTTTTTGTTAGTATATCATGGCCATCTATGTTAGAGATTACAGCCAACCTTCTCTGCCTCATTTCTGCTATGCTATTTTTCTGCCATTGGTTGTCTATTTTTCTCTTTCATTCCACTGTCTGCCCCATTCATTGAGGCCTTTCTGCCACTGTTCCTGAAATCCTCATATTCTTTTTCTCTCCCTCTGGAATGTCCTTCAGTATTTTTTGTAGGGTTGGATTGGTGGTCACAAATCCCCCCAGTTCCTCTTTGTCATGGAAGCATCTTGTTTATCCTTTATTTTCTAGAGACAGTTTTGCAGGATACATCAATCTGAGCTGGAGGTTATTTTCTTTCAGGGCTTGAATTACTTTGCTCCACACTCTTCTTGATTTGATGGTCTGTGTTGAGAAGTCTGCCATGAATTTGATGGGTTTTCCTTTATAGGTGATCTGTTTCTTTTCTCGGACAGCTTTTAATATTCTGTTCTTATATTGAATTTCTGGGATCTTGATTATTATGTGTCTGGTTGTAGCTCTGTTTTGGTTGTGGGTGGCTGGAGTTCTGTATGCTTCATACATTTGCATATCATTTCCTTTTGTTATGCTTGGGAAGTTTTCCTTAATAATTTCTGTAAATAGTCTTTGCATTTCCTTTGTTTTGACTCCTGCTTCTTCATTCACATGTTTTATTCTTAGGTTATAGATCCTCTTTTCATCTTCTAGCCTTTGTATTGTTGCTGCCTGTTTCCTTGTTATTTTCAAGAGATCTTTCCTTTCATGATCACACATTGCAAAAACACATTGTTTTTATAGTCTATCCTTAGTTTCTTTCAAGCAGTTCTGCCAGCTTTCAATGGAGTCTTTAGTTTCCTGGTAATCTCTTTGAATCTGCTTCATGTATTCTAGGTTTTCTTTATATTCTTCCTTGAATGTTTCTCTCATTCTTTAGTGTTCCTCTATTCTTCCATCTGTGTCTGCTTAGAGGTGTTAGCATTTCTTTTATTAATCTACTTATATCTTGCTTAACTTGAATTAATATTTCAGTTTTGAGCTCATCTATGAGGTCCCAAAGATATCTCTTTATGTCCAACTTGAATTAATATTTCAGTTTTGAGCTCATCTATGAGGTCCCAAAGATATCTCTTTATGTTCACTTATGCCGTGTTTGATGTTGCATGTTTGCTGCTCTGAATCTCTTTTGTATTTACCTCTCCTGGATCAATATTCCCAGGGTTGGGGGCTGGGGCTTTTTCTTATTTCTTTCTCTCATCATGTTTTTGGTTCCTTCCATACAAGTGTATAGTGTAATTCCGAGCCCATTTTCTTGTTGGTAATGGTTCTTCTGGAGCATGCAGGCTAGGGGCTTCCTCCTCTCCCATCTGCTGTCAGTCACTGAGGTGTAGGCATGGGCAGTGTATGCTGGCCCCTCCCCTCCGGGCCAGTCAACCTTCATAGGCCTTCACTGCATCATTGTGTTCTGAGCATAGGGAATCAGTTTGGGACAACTTATTGGTTTCTGGTCAGGTGTGTGACCCAGGTCAAGCAGATCCCATCAATCTGCTCTGGGAGGGGAGCAAACAACTGAAGTCACTGCCATTCCCAGTTGGGGCCATCCTGCCCGACTCCAACATGTTATCCTGTTGGTCACCCCTTTCCTGTGGGAGAGTCTTATTCCCAGCACTCACTGTGGTTTAATGCTGCTCCCCCTCTGGCTCTGTTCTCTGTTGGGCTCCCTGACCTCTGACTTCAGTGTGGCTGCTGCACGAGTTCACTGTGCCTCTGGGTGAGTCATGCACAGGGCAGCTCAGCTCCACAGGGCAGGACAGCTCAAACCAGCCACATTGGCGCAGGTTCAGATATTCAGGCTGGTCTTGGGCACAAATTCACACTGCTTGGCGAGAGCGCCATGCTCACTGATCTTAGCTCCTCTCATGGTAGCCCCAGGACTTCATATCTGAGCTCCTTTCCCTTCAGTTTCTTCCTGGGTTGAGAGAATCCATCTCCCTCTGTCTGGATCTCTCCAGGATGTTCTATTCTGGCGTCTGAGCTGTCTCTCTCAGAGAGGTTCTGTATCCTGCTGCCTACCACCCTGCCATCTTTTCATCCTCCCCAGTAAAATGTTAGTAGCTATTTAGGAGGCAAAAGTTAAGGAACAAGACATTTAAAATTATGCCATCTTTACATGGCTCTGTGAATCTACACATACCCAAACTTAGTCTCTCCAACTACTCTCAAGTTATGGAAAAATGGATTTCATGAAAATTATGGTACACAGTTGATCTGAATAAAGAGAAGAATGCTGGTGAAACTTCTAGGAAAAAATTATTTAAAGACTACTAATGAAAGTTAATGTGTGAATATCTTTGGTTCCTGTAGTCGCTTTTCTTATACTGAATATTTCATGTCCACTATTCTCAAGTGCTTTTCCTTTTCATGTTTGGAAGTACTAATACTTGGAATCTATGCAAAATGAACTAGTATTTTCACATTCTTAAAGAATTATCTTGATATATTTGAATAATAAGTTGCTGATTTAGAAAATTATCTTGGTATTCAGTAAGACTCCAAATTTGTGAATTCCACAGGATCAGAATTGAGAGAAAATGTTAAAGGCAAAAATTGAATGCAGACTTTCCATTCTGGAAATTCAAGATAAGTGCATTGTTTTGATCTGTTACAAGCAACGAGTTTTATATCCCCTCTCAAATCTGAAGCTGAACCAAAGCAACTGCAATAATGCCTGATATAGTAACCACAACCTATGTGAGTGACTGTTCAATCACATTTGCTTTAACTGTATCTGATCAGTTGTATACTAAGTAGAACTGAAAACTATGAAGGGTACAGTTTATGATATTTATTGCTTTTTATTCACTGTGATGAAAATATAAAACTTCTTTTGCCAATCACAAAAGAAGTTTTATGGTTTCAAATAATTTATTTACAATTATTTTATTTATAAACATTCATGCATCTCAAATAGTTTTGATCTTTGTTCCTTCATTTATATATTCAATCAGAAATTATTATGCTGATGCTCCTATATTCACTGACATTGTAGTGTGTGCTACAGATAAAATGAGAAAAGCAGATATAGTCCTATCAAATAAAACATGCATTCCAGTCACTAAATAATTTAAGATTTCCCAAATCCTTTGGAGTTCACATCTGACCATATCACCACAGCCTTCTCTGTGTACTGAACATAGAACTACAAGATGTAATATTTGTCCTGCTGAATTTCAGTCTTGTTTTGATCTGAGTCCTTTCTATCCTTCAATTAATCTTCTTTAAAATAGGAATGTTTATATGATATATTGGAAGTATTTCATATTTTTGTTTTTATTTTAAAAAGAAAAATATAAAAACTGATACATAGTCTCAAAACACAAGAGAGTAACACTAGTTAATATATTTCATTTTATTATCTTCAAATTAGTTGCTCAGATTACAAGATATAAGCATGCAAATGTGATCAGACTACATAGGCACAAATCATTCTCTTCAATGAATTAATAGAAATTCAAAGTAAGAGTATCTTAGCTCATATATATATATATATATATATATATATATATATGAGCTAAGATACTCTCTCTCTCTCTCTCTCTCTCTCTCTCTCTCTCTATATATATATATATATATATATATATATATAGGCTGTTTTGTTATATTTTCCCTTCCTTCATTCCTCCTTTCTTCCCTTCCAGTTGGTTTTTATTTTTCAGCAGTTTCTTTCTCTTTCACATTTTCTATTATATTTTTTGGATCTTATTGACTTTTTCAGTTTCTTACCCTGGTGAAATAATATTATGCTTACACGTGCAAGTTTCATTTATTTCACTTATGTGTATGGTCTCTAGTTGCATCTTTTTACCTATAAAAGCCTTAAATGTATCCTTCTTTATAGCTGAACAATACTCCATTATACAGAATTACCACATCTTTTTATCCATTCTTTGGTAGTATTGTTTCCAAAATTTAGCCATTTCAAATTGTGCTGCTATAAACTTGGTGCACATATATTTTGCTGTGGTGTGATGTTTTTAATTCTTCTGAGAAAATACCAAGAAGGGGAATAACTGAGTGGAACAAGACTTCTAATTCTACTTTTTTGAGGAATCTCCATGATTTCTACAGTTGTTATACCATTCTACACTCCCAGCAACAGTGAAGAAGTGTTCCTTTCTTTCTATAGCCTTGCCAGCATTTGTTATTGGTTGATTTCTTGGTTCATTTTGGGGTGAGATGAAATTTCAGTGTTGTTTAAATTTGCATGACCAATGAGATTGAACAGTTTTTCATATATTTACTTGTCATGTATATTTCTCCATCTGAGAAGATGTTTACCAATTTAGTGTATTTCATCTCAGATGATCATTTTTGAATTGGGTCTTTGAATTTGAGAGGACTGATTTTTTTCAGTGCTTTCTATGTTCTAGATGTAAGTCATTTGTCTTAGGAGCAGTTGGAAAAAATCATTTCCCAGTCAGTGAGTTTTTTTTTTCACACTGTTGGTGATTTCTTTTAATGTACAAATGCTTTTGTATAAGGTGAGATTACAGTTTTGATTTGTTGAAGTACTTCCCATGCAGTTTGATTTTTTTCATGAACTCTCTGCCTACCTCAATATCTTTAAGGCCCTACCTACTTTCTCTTCCAGTAGATTTAGTGCTTCCATTTTAATATCTATCCTTGAAGCATTTTAATGTTTTTTTATTGCATGATGACAGCCTTTGGTCTAGTTTTATTCTTTGGCATGTGGAAAATCAAATTTTCCTGCAGCATTTAGTAAAGAAGTTATCTTTCTTCCAGTGAACATGATTGGCCCCTTTGTCAAAGAAAAGGTATCTGAGTATATTTGTAGTTGTGCCTGAATTTTATGTGTTTTGCTATCCCACTGACCTGTTTGTTTGCCAGTACCATACTGATTTCATCATAGAAACTTTGTAGTATAATTTCAAGTCAGGAATTGTTATGCCTACTGGTTTATCTTTGTTGCCCAGGATTGCCTTCACTATGCTAGGTCCTTGCTGTTTCCAAATGAATTTTAGGAATGTTTTCTCTAGATCTGTGAAGTACGATAATGGTATTTTATTTGGGATTGTATTAAATTGGTCAAACAATTTTTGGAGTATGAACTATGGCCATTTTCCCCAAGTTGGTTCTTCCTAGCTATGAGCAAGAAATATTTTTCCATTTCCTAAGATCCTCTTCAAACTCTTTTTTAAGATTAAGATATATTTCAGTATATAAACCTTTGTCTTTCATTGTTAGTTGGATTCCCATATGTTTCTTCTCCCTTTCCTTTTTCTTTTTTGAGTCTACTGTAAATGAAGTTTCTCAATTTCTCTCTCAGTGAGTTTGTACTTTGTGTACAGAAATGTTATTGACTTTTGAGCATTTAATTTGTATCCAGTTATGCTACTGAATTTGATTATTAATTCTAGAAGTTTTTGGGAGATGTTTTTGGAGTCTTCCATGCAACATATCATATCATCTGCAAATAATAGTAATTTAAATTCTTCCTTTCCTATTCTTGTCCTTTTGTCTCTCTTGTCCAATTGCTTTGGCTTATGTTTCCAGAACTATATTGAATAGTATAGGTGACAGTGGACATTCTTGTCTTATTCTTGACTTTAGAGTGAAAGCTTTCAGTTATGTTCCATTTAGTATGATATTGGCTGTTGGTTTGTGAGAGATGGTTTTATTGGATTGAAGTAAAGACCATCCATTGTGATTTTTTGTAGGTTTTTTTTTTTATCATGAATGAGTGTTGGACTTTATCAAAAGCTTTTTCTGAATCTATCAACATGATCACATGATTTCTGTCTTTGGCTCTGTTGATATGGTGTATCACATTTATTGATTTGAATATGTTAAACCATTCCTGTATTCATGGGATGAATCACTCTTGGTCATGGTTTACAGTGTTCTTGATGGTTTGTTGCATTCTATTTTCTAGTGTGTTTTAAGATTTCTCGTCTATGTTCATTAAGGAGATTGGCCTGTAGTTTCTGTTCTGATTAGGTCTTTTTCTTCTTTTGGCACAGGGTAGTATATGCATGCAGGAGTCAGTTAGGGAGGATGGCTTCCCTTTTCAATCTCATTAAAGATTTTAGAGAGTATTGGTGTCAATCTTCTCTAAATTTTTTGTAGAATTCAGCCAAAAAGCCTTCAGGATTGGAATTTTTTTTTCTGTTGGTAAGTTTTCAATTATATTTTCAATTTCATTAACTGAGATTTGATGATTCAGACTTTTATGTCTTCTTGATTCAGCTTTTGCATTTCTCATGTTTTTAAGAGTCTGTTCATCTCTTCTATATTTTCCATCTTATGAAAGTAAAGATTGTTGAAGTATGAATTGATGATCTGAATTTCCACAGGATCTGTAGTCATTTCATTCCTCATTGAATGAATTTGAGTTTTTTATTTATTTCCTTTTTTGATAAGGTTGGCTGTGGGATTATCAATTTTACTTGTTCAAAGAAGCAACTCTTCAATCCCTTAATAATTTGTACTACTTTATAGTCTCAATTCATTAATTTCTGCTCTGATTCTGAAAATTTCCTCCCTTGTATGGGTTCTGAGCTTGAATTGCTCTTCTTTTTCTAGAAGCTTGAGGTGTAGGATTAGGTTGTTAATTTGTGTTTATTCTGTTTTTCTGATGTGTGAATTAACCACTATAAATTTCCCTCTGAAGATTGCTTTCATTGCATTCCACAGATTCATGTCAGTTACATTTGCATTTTCATTTGATTTTTGATATTTTAATTCCTTTGTTAATTTCATCTGAGACCAATTGGTCATTTAGGAGGATGTTATTTAATTTCCATATGCTTATGGGGGTTTTGCAGTTTCTTTTTTCATTAATTTCCAACTTCATTACACTATGGTCAGATAATATTCATGGAAGAGTTTCAATTTTTTTGCATATACTGGAGAAAGTTTTATGGGGTAGGATATTGTCTATGTTAGGGAATGCTCTGTGTGCTGTTGAGAATAATGTGTATTTTTACATTTTGTTGTGAAACACTCTGTAAATATCTACTAAATCCATTTGTTCTTGGTTGTGGTTAAGTTCTGTTATTTCTATGTAGATTTTTTTTTTCTAGTTGATCTCTTTGTGACAAGGAAGTATTAAGGTTCCCCATTACAATTGTGTTAATAATTAGATTTTTCATGTCCATAAATATTCTGTTGTACTATTTGAGCTCTGATAATTAATGAGTATATGTTTATGGTTGTTATCTCTTCCTCTTAAGTTTTTCCCTAACAAGTATGCAGTGACCTACTTTATGTCTTTTGATCATCCTTGGATTGAAGTTCACAATGTCCACAAAAAAAAAGAAAAAAACCCCCATAATCTTGTTTTTTTCTGGAGTATTGTTTTTCACCTTTTGACATTAAGTCTATAAATTTCTTTTTGAATTACATATGTTTCTTATATATAATATATTTTTGGATCTTGTTTCCTGATCCTCATTTCTCTTTGAATGAATTTGAATTTTTTCTTTCCTTTTTTGATAAGATTCTGCTAATTTATTTCTTTTTTTAAATTTTTTTAAAGAGAGAGAGAGAAAAAAAAGAACAAAACAGAATAAAGGATAGCAACAATACAGAATTCCAAGGAAAAAAGGAAAAGAACAACAACAAAAAAAAAAAACCTAAGAAAATATTACTTGAAAAAGTACATACAGACTTCTTGGAAATAGTTGTTCAAATTATAAAGTTAATACATGTAAAGTAGACATTCAAACAGTGAGACTGTTAACATTCTGCTCCACGATCTGACAAAAAGAGCAATATGGTCATCCATCTTACCCACTCAAATATAATGCAATTATATCAAAAGGTTAAAATTAAACACAAAAAGACAGAACAAAGTGGATCACAAAAAAGCAATGTAAGAGACATAAATTTTAAAACTAGACAACTGGAGATATTCACTGTCTATCATACTGACTCTTGTTTTCTTCCAAATAGTTGTCCATATTGTCACATACAGGGAATTCACATGAAACAACACAGTATGGAATTGATCTGAGCAGGACGAGGAGGGCATTTCAGGTCTTCAAGACCAGACAATAGGGAAGCCAAGAATGGCTGTCAAAGTGTCTCTCACTCTCCTCAAAACAGCTGTCCATGCTTTCATGTGTGTTGAACTTAAACAAAACAAAACAAGCTAAAATCTCTTTGAAAAAAGAGTGATAGCTTTTCTGGTTTTCACATCATGACATTATGGAATCAGCAGTGGGTACTGTAGTGTCTTTTTTTTCTTCAAAGTAGTTGTTCATTTCAGAATGTGTTATATAGTTGGTTCTTGTAAACTGTTTATAAGCTCTACACATGCATGAGTCTCTACATTTATATCTATCATTTCTGTATTAGAGGTAAAAACAAAACAAAGCAAGATAAAACAAAGCAATTCCTAGAAACAAAAGAACAAAACAGAATAAAGGATAGCAACAATACAGAATTCCAAGGAACAAAGGAAAAGAACAACAACAACATGTTGCAACATGAAGCAAAAAAGTCATATAAAACCACAATACAAGGTGATCTACAATGGTTACCATGATGTCTAAGCAGTATATAACAACATTAATAAAAACGAAGCATTAGAAACATTATAAGACTTCAAAAGCAAGTAATAATCAAACCAGAGTGGGTATCTTAGTGAATCTTGTCATCTTCAGTGTAGTTGCCTATACTCTTAGACTTGATGCTATCAATCATAACAGATTTAAATGAAATCAGTCAATACAAAGTAGCAATTTGACAAACCAGATTCAAATAAGATCAGTCATAATAAGACAGTATAAGTTATAAAGGGCTTCAGATTAAGTTGATGGGAAAATTAGTGATGATTACCATAAGTCCTCTTATTTTTGAGATAGCTGACCATGTCCCCAAGTCTAGTGTAAGTAGACAAACTGGAACAGCATGTAATCCATCCAAGCAGCGTGGTGAGATTAATGTAAATTTTAAATCTTGCTACCCAATTAACAATATCCTCTGCCTTCCTTTTATAGACAATTCCTCCCCTTTCACTCCAATAGGGTGCACTGCTTGTTTTGGATCCCATTACCTCCCTATATGGAGCATCTCAATGGACCCTATCTCCTGATTTACTCTGCCTGTGTTTCTCTCTGTTAATAGTTCAAGGCCATCTATACTAGAGATTACAGCCAATCTTCTCTGCCTTATTTCTACTATTCTGTTTTTCTGCCATTGGTTGTCTATTTTTCTGTCCTACTCTACTGTCTGCCCCATTCACTGAGGCCTCTCTGCCACTGTTCTTGAGATACTTGTATTCTTGTTCTCTCTGTCTAAAATGTCCTTCAGTATTTTTTGTAGGATTGGACTGGTGGTCACAAATTCTCCTAGTTCCTCTTTGTCATGGAAGCATCTTGTTTCTCCATTAATTTCTAGAGAGAGTTTTACAGGATACATCAATCTCGGCTGGAGGTTGTTCTCTTTCAGGGCTTGAATTACTTCACTCCAAGCTCTTCTTGACCTGATGGTCTGTGTCGAGAAGTCTGCTGTGATTTAGATGGGTTTTCCTTTATAGGTGATCTGTTTCTGTTCTCTGATGGCATTAAATATTCTGTTCTAATATTGAATTTCTGGGATCTTGATTATTATGTGTCTGTGTGTAGCTCTGCTTAGGTTGTAGGTGGCTGGAGTTCTGTATGCTTCATACATCTGCATGTCATTTCCTTTTTCTATGCTTGGGGAATTTTCCTTAATAATTTCTGTTAAGAGCCATTGCAATTCCTCTGTTTTGACTCCTGCTTCTTCATTCACATGCTTTATTCTTAAGTTATAGATCCTCTTGTCATCCTCTTGCCTTCCAATTGTTACTGCCTGCTCCCTTGTTATTTTTAAGAGATCTTCCCTTTCATGATCACACATTGCAAGCCTGTGTTCAATTTTTGATAGTCTATCTTTGGTTTCTTTCAAGCAGTTTTGCCAGTTTTCTGTGGAGTCTTTAGTTTCCTGATAATCTCTTTGAATCTGCTTCATGAATTCTAGGGGTTTTTTTGTATTCTTCATTAAATATTTCTCTCCTTTTGTGTTCTTCCATTCTTCTGTCTGTGGCTTCTTGAGAGGTGCCCAGCCTTTCTTTTATTAATCTACTTATCTCTTGTTTAATTTGAGTTAATATTTCAGTTTTGGTCCCACTTACGAGGTCCTCAAGTTATCTCTTTATGTCCACTAATGCTGTGTTTGATGTTGCATATTTGCTGCCCTCAATCTCTTTTGTATTTACCTCTCCTGGATCAATGTGGTCAGATTTAGGGGCTGGGATTTTTTTCTTATTTCTCCCTCTCGTCATGTTTTTGATTCCTTCTATACAAGTGTACAGTGTAATTCCCAGACCCTTTTTTTGTTGGCTAAGGCTCCTCTGGAGTGCACAGGCTAGGGGCTTCTGCTCTTTGGAGTGGGGTATCAGAGATTGAAGTTTAAGTAAGGGCAGTGTGCACTGGCTCCTCTCCTTCAGGCCAGTCAGCCTTTGCAGTCCTTCACTGTGTCAGTGTGCGCTGAGCTCAGGGAATTAATTTTTAGTGACCCACTGAGTCCTGGGCAGTGGCATGGCCCAGTCAAAGCAGATCCCACCAATCCACTTAGTAAGGGGAGCAACCAACTGAAGCAACTTTCTTATGGAGTTAGAGCTGTCCTGCCCAAATCTAACATGTTGTCCAGTCAGTTGCCCCTTTCCTGTGGGAGGGTCTTATTTCCTTCACTCACCATGTGTTGATGCCAGTCCCTGAGAACTGCTGGGCTCCCTGACCTCTGACTTCAGCATGGCTGCAGTGAATACACGGTGCCTCTGGGTGGGTCGCATGCAGGTCCATATCTTTGTAAGCCATGCACAGGGCTGTTCAGCTCCATGCTCCGGCCACTCAAGCCAGTTGCATCATCACAGTTTGGTTGGTCATGTTGGTCTCTGGCACGAATTCAGGTGGTTTGAGGAGGGCACCATGCATGCTGATCTTAGCTTCTCTAATGGTCCCAGGACCTCATGTTCAAGTGGTTTTTTTTCACTTTAGTTTCTTCCTGGGTTGAGAGAGTCCATCTCTCTCTGTTTGGGTCTCTCCAGGGTGTTCTATTCTGGCA
This sequence comes from Dolichotis patagonum, assembly GCA_004027295.1. NCBI lineage: Eukaryota > Metazoa > Chordata > Mammalia > Rodentia > Caviidae > Dolichotis > Dolichotis patagonum. Next base: position 128,327 of record PVJX010001105.1, on the reverse strand, counting down.
TTTAAGCTGTCTCTCTCAGAGAGGGTCCCTCTCCTGCTACCTACCAGTCCGCCATCGTTGGAACCTAATCTATTTCTTTTGATTGCTGAATTGAGGCTATTTACATTGATGTTTGTAACTGATATGTTTTAGTTTGTCTTTGACATGCTGTTTTCCTGTTGTTGGTTTTCCATTTTTCCTTTTATGTTTTTGTGCTCTAAATTGTGATCAATTTTATCTCTAGAGTATCTTTAAGTACTCTTCATAGTTTTGCTTTTGTGGGCATGAGTTTCTTCAGCTGTTCTTTGTCATAGAAGTATTTTATTTCTCCATTAATTTTGAAAGATAGCTTTGCAGGGTAAAATCAATCTGGGTTGGAAGTAATTTTCTTTCAGGACTTCAAATACTTCACTCCAAACTATTCTTGCCTTGAAGATTTATGTTGAGAAGTATGTCATAATTCTGATATATTTTGCTTTAAAGATGATTTGATTCTTTTCTGTAACAGCTTATAATATTCTGTTCTTGTGCTGAATTTCTGAGATCTTGATTACAATATGTCTGACAGTAGATTATTTTGGTTACAGATAATTGGAGTTCTATATACCTCATATATCTGCACATCAGATCCTTTTCCCATGCTTGTCAAATTTTCTGCTATTATTTCTGCAAAAATGTTTTTGTGTTATTTGTTTTGACTCCTGCTTTTTCATTGTTACCAATTATTCTTATACTATTTTTCTTTGTATTGTCTCGTAGCTGTTAAATTATTTCCATATGTTATCTTCAAGAGATCATTTCATTCATGATTTCTAGCTATAATCATATCTTCAAGATTTAAGGGTCTGTCTCCAGTTTTGTTCAAGTGATTTTGCCAGCTTTCAATGGAATTTCAATTTTCTGGTTATCTATTTGAATTAATTTCACATATTCTATCCTATATGATCATTCACCATTTCCATCCTCATCCTATCATCATCTATTTTTTAATCTATCCATATTTTAGATTTCTTGAGTATTTCCTTTATAAATTTTGACATTTTTTAATCTGAGAGATTATTTATGTTCTGATTTCCTCTATATCCACATGGATTTTTTTCTGTACTTTTAGTGCTATCATTTATGAAATGTCAAGTGTGTGTCTTCCATTTTCCTCCTTATTTTTTAGGCAGTCTGGAGGTCTGAGGTTGTATTTTGCTTCTGTGTATCATCATTTTCTTTTCCAAAGTTTTAATTTTGTTTTCTGTGCTAATCCTTTAAGCAGGTAGCTATTTCACTAGTATTAAGGCCTTGCTGAGCAAAGTTTGTTCTTCAAGGATAACTTTTATGTGTAAGAGATTCTTAGTTTGTGTCCATATCAAGATCCTATCTCTTCAATCAATTAAGAGTGAGATGATGGTATGTACTTGGCTCAATTCGTAGTGCTTTGATGCAGGGATATGGAAAGGCTACTAAAACAGTATTTCCCAGTACTGTTACAGAAGTGAGAACAACTGATTACAACTGATCTGACACTCTAGCTAAAATAGTATAATTAGCAATAACAATAGCATCAAGCACAGTTTAGAAAATGACAGATTGTAGTAACTGTTCATTTTGTACTTATAACCAAAGGATCAAAATATACAATTATATTGAGGAACCAATCATAATTTGGGACACTGTATGAAAAGTGTTTTTCCTTGGTAGAGTGGTTTTACCATTTGGTGAAGAAACAAAAGAAAGACAGTGAAGTGAGTCAGTGGCAGCTACATTGATTGAGGAAGAACCAAGTAGGAAGCTACATGCCCTTGTGAGCCAGAAGGGAGGAGAATTAGGGCAGAAGCCATGCCACCTTCCATGAGACAGATGTGGCCACATTGGCCACAGTAGAACCAGGAACAAGCCACAAGCCATGAGTCACCTGGTGTGCAAGCAGGGAGAGGGGGAACACTTTCTTCATGAAATAAGCAACTGCCTGATTCAGAGAAACACAAGCCAAGATGATAGCAACTTAAGTAAGGATGCAATCTAAAACTTGTACAGTTTGGGGCTGGGGATATAGCTCTGTGCTTAAGTGCCTGCCTGGCAAGTTGAGGGCATGAGTTCTATCCCTGGTACCAAAAAAAAAAAAAAGGAAAAAAAAACTTTTACAGTTTGATTGACTTTGCAATCCTAAAGCTGGTAATCCAAGCAACTATTTAGAGAATAACAATCTGCAATATAATAATTGTAGTGCATTCCCTACTGTCTTGTTTTTGAAATTCAAAATCAGATTTTCAGTGTTTTGTTTTGTTTCTTTTTATTGTTCTGTTTTATTACATTTAAATTTTTTTTTAAAAGACAGGGGCTAAAGCAAAGATTACTGAGAAAAAAGTAGAAGCCAGACTGGAAGACAGAGGATGAGCATGCAAGCTTTGGAAAGTAGAGAAAAGGGGGAAGAAAAATAGAATTAAGGGGTAAGCAAGGGATCATCTGAACTTGGTGTCATGTAAGCTTTGGCAAACTAGAAAGGGCAAGGGAGAAAGAATGAAGGAGTTAAGAAAGGGATTATCTAAACTGTGTCTTCAGATTTGAAGGACATATTTAGTTTTCTGTGGCTAGATTCCTTCCCAGTCATTTAGAAAAGAGACAAAAATAATAAGGAAGAAGAAAAAAATTTAAAAAGAATTGAAAAAAGATAGAAAAATAAAAGTCCCATTTGCTGTTTCTATTCCTTGTGTCTTCGTTCTCAAGCACAACACTGGTTCAACCTAACTTACCAGTTGTGGGTTGGTATTGTTAGTGCTGCTTCTGACAATTTCATGCTGCTAATCCTGTTGATTAAAGTTGTAAGCTCTGGTTGGGGGCTGTACTGTGTGGCTGATATTCCTGTTGGACTCTGTCTGCCCACACAGTTCACCAAGATTCTTGCAGTAGGGAAATGGCTGGGCTATGGACCTTTCCACACTGTTGACCTGGACCCCAGAAGCCATGATGGGAAAGGTCAGTCTCTGGCCTCCCACAGTGTTGTTCACCTAGATCCCAGCAGCCACAGTCGGAGGGCCCAGTCTTCGTATCTTCCGTTGGTGCTGTTTATCTGGATCTCAGCAGCTGCTGATCTCTCTCTGGGCCTTCTTGGGCTGTTCACCTGGATATCAGTATCTATAATCAAAAGTTTGTCTTTCTATTCTTACAGTTTCCTGACTATCAACTCCTTTATCACTAGGCTATAGAAAATTATCTAAGCAGTAAAAAAGCAAAGTATTAATTTTAATATTATTGAAAGATAACCAAAATATGGAAATTTATTAAAATTATTAGATTTTTGGTAGCAGTTACTCTATTTCCTTAAAATACTTTATAAAATGATTTAATTCTTTTAAATATTGAAACTACTACACCAGAAGGACTGAAGTAATACTAAAAAAAGGAAAGTGCCACTGTCAAATTCTTCTGCTGCCCTTTCTTCCAAGAAGAAGAATGGCAAACTAGTTACACAAACCACCCTACAACTTCAGCTTAAACAGTGAAAGGACACCATTCTTCCTTTTCTCTTTTTCTTCTTTTGGCAGAAAAATGAGAGACAATCATAGAGGCCAAGAATGGATACACGCAAGCTTTATTAGCCAGTGGATATTAGTCAACAGCAGCTAGGAAACTGACCTTGAGGCTTTATTCTCAGGGGTTTTTATACATTTAACAAGTTCCTTGATAACTATATGAACTATCTTACTTCCCTTGGAATTTTACAGGAGTTCCATAAGGTCTTTCTCAAACATCTGGATCATTAATCAAACAGTATGCAGGCATCAGCATGTCCCTTGTTTGATGTAGCCATTTGTTCTTCCCTTGTAGGTTTTATGGCTAACTGGGAGGGTTTTCAAGGAGTGAGTTCATCCAAAGGTTAACCATAAACCAAACGGGTCCCTAAAACAAAAATGGAGTTACTTTTGCCATATCATTTCCCCCTCAAGGACATATTTCTCTTACTTAGGACATATATACTCCTTCATATGGTGGTGGTTTATGGTTAGAGCCCATGGTTGACCAGTTACAAGATAGAAATAGGGTCTAAAAATGATCTGGCCAGATAAAGCTGCCCATTTCATGGTGGTTGGGAAGCAAAGAGAACAGGGAGGATCTGGGGAGGCAGATACATTTGAGATCATTCTCCCAGTGACCCACCTCTTCTGACCAGATCTGTTCTCATAACAATACAGTCAGTTATGAAAGAATTAGGTGGTTAATTCACAGATGCTTACAGACAGTGTCCCAGTGATGCAGTCTTCTTCCAAATACATGAGACTTTTGGGGAACTGCCCAGATCCAAACCATAATATTTTAAACCTGGCTCCCAAGGACTCATGTCCATCTCTTTTCCTTTAGTCCATCTATAAGACTTACCAAAATCTTAACAGTTTCAGCATTTCTAAAACATCCAAATCCTCTGATACTCAAGGCAAGCTCTTGACTATGAGCACTGTGATATGAGGGAACCAAGTTACAGTGCAGTGGCACATCAATTCCACAAAGATGAACTCCAGAGAAAACCCACCTAGGAGGAAGTTCATAACCACAGTCATGTTGTTGATTTTGTCATAGCATCTGTGGATTACTGGGCCACTGAGAGTTTAGGCATCCACTTCTTTTTCTGGGAGTAATGAATTCACAGGGCATAACTGGTGACTGGGTAAGTTCAGATCAAAATCAGCAAATATTTCTTGTTTTCATTGGTGGGCTTGAGTTCAGTAAACTCCATCTCAACGTCTTTAAATGATAAAGTTCCTTGCCTCTGAACACTCAGTTGTTTTGGGGGCTGAGAGATAGGATTGTGGATGTAGGTTGTTCACCTTTCACTCACTGAAGTGCACAAAGTCTGGTGACCAGGAACAAAGAAATGGCACATGAGCAACTCCACCTTGGCAGTTTTTTTTTCCCCCCAAAAGGGTGCAACTGTGTAAGTCCTGAATCACAAAATGTCCCAGGCACTCAGGGAGAAATATATTTTCCTCCTGGCAGCATTTGCCTTCAACATTTTACTGCCTGGATCCAGTCAACAAAGAAAAGACTGAGGTTTCTAAAACTATGAAACAAAACAAACTTTTTCTTCCTTAAGTTGTGGGTTTGAGATGTTATTGCTCAGTGACAAGAACATGACTAACACATGAATGTTATATTCCCATGATCTAATGACCTTCTCAAAGGCCCATTTTGAATGCATGAGATGTTAGGGAGTCATTTTAGAATTAAACCAAAACAGTTCTCTGGGCCCCAAAATGTTCGTGTTTAATTCATGCAAAGTATATTTTGTCATTTCTAGCTGTTGTCAATGAATTAACATTGCTAAAATGTCCAAGTTCAAAGTCTCTTTTGAGACTAAAGCAAATTCTTAGCAGTGAAAGCCTATAAAAATAAAAAAAAAATAATGTTAAGGACTTAGCAGCAGGCACTCCCAGAGGCAGCTAGGTGCCAGAAACTCTCCCTACACTGTGGGAAGGATGTCATACCTGTTGTAATAAGTTGTTCTCCATCTTGTAACAGTGCTGGAAAGCTCTGGAGTAATAACCTTACCACAATCCTGTACCAAAGGACTAAGCCAAACATATATTAACATGCCACTCTTAAATAATTGGGAAGGTGGGATCTTGGAACAGACACAAACCAAGACTTTCCTACAAACAGAAGACATCCCTGAAAAACATATTTTGTAAGGAGACTCTGATATTAATGCTATAGCTTTCTACTACAAAAACTCACAAATATAATCACAGAAAACAGAATAAAAACTTTCCTGAAATAGAAAATTATAAGACCAAGAAGCAAAATGCAATCTCAGTCCTCCATCCCACCCAGAACAAGTCCTGGAGTCATTCACATAGAAGAAAATGGAAGACACATACCTGAAATTTTGGAAATGTTATCAACCATAGTAAAGACACAAATTCATGAATCTACAGAGGAAATAAGTCAGAACTAATCTCTCAGGCAAAATAAATGTGCCAAAGTTAATTAAGGAAATGTTAAGCAAATCTAGAGTGGAGATAGCTAAAAAATAAATGATGAGAGGAAAAGAAGGAAAACCATGAATTATCAGCATAAGAAAGAAATAGAGTGCATAAAGTGAATTCAAAATCATATCCAGGAGATTAAAAATTCCATTGAAATATGACAAAATTGCTTAAATGAAACTGAAGACAAATTTTTGGACCTTGGAATATGATTGTAGGAAAAGATCTCTTGAAAATGAAAGATCAGGAAATAATTCAACAGTTGAAACATGAGGTAAAGAAAAATAATACAAGAATAATTGGTGTGAATGACAAAGCAGGAGACAATTCAAATGACATAAAAACTATTTGTAACTATAATAGAAGAAAATTTCTCTAGTGTAGAAAAAGAATCTGACATGCAGATAAATGAGGCAATTTGAACATCAATTAGCCATAACTAAAATAAAACTGCACCCTGACTTATAATAAGATCCCAGAAATTAAGCAAAAGAACAGAATATTATAAAACATTAGAGAAAAGAATCAGATTACCTGTAAAGGAAAACAAATCAGAGCCATGGCAGATTTCTCAACACAAACCAACAATTCAAATAGTACTTGAAGTAAAGTATTTTAAGTTGTAAAAAAAAAAATCAAACCATATTGATGTACCCTGAAAAACTATCTTGGAAAACTAATGGATGAATCAAATACTTACAAGACAAAGAACAATGGAAGAAATTAATGACCACCAAAACTATACTACAAAGTATACTGAAAGATACTCTAGACAGACATAAAAATGACCACAATTTGAACAACAAAAGCACAAAGAAACCACCAAACAGAAGAAGCAACTAAATAAAGAGGAAAAATAAGGAACCAGCAGCAGGAAATTAGCAAAACAAAGATAAGCCAGTACATGGCAAAGAAATAGACCTGAGGATCAATGGAACAGATTAGAAGATGCAAGTACAATTACAAAGACACTCAGACACCTGATATTTGACAAAGGGCTTGACAAAGGGGCTAAACGTGTTCACTGGAGGAAGGATAGCCTCTTTAATAAATGGTGTTGGAAAAGTTGGCTCTCCACATGCAGAATACTGAAACTAGATCCATGCCTATCACCATGCACAAAACTAAAGTCTAAATTGATCAAAGACATAAATATTAAAACAGAAATACTAAGTCCACTGGAAGATAAGGTAGGTAGAATTCTTGGAGACATAGGTATAGGCAGAGAATTCATGAAAAAAACACAAACTGCACAGGAAATGCTTCAGAGAATCAACAACTGGAATCACATATTATTGAAAAGTTTCTTCACTTCAAAAGAAATCACCATCAGAGTGAAAAGAAAACCCACAGAATGGGAAAGAATTTTAGCCAGCAACCCCTCAGACTAAGGACTTATATCAAGAACATATAAAGAATTGAAAAACATCAAGACCCCCAAATTCAAAGACCCTCTCCAAAAATCGGCTTCTGAGATGAACACAGAGTTCTCATATGAAGATATACAAATGGCAAATAAACACATGAAAAAATGTTCACTATCACTGGTTATTCGAGAAATGCAAATCAAAGCAACACTGAGATTACATATCACTCTGGAAAGAATAGCTGCCATCAAGCAATCAACTGATAACAAGTGTTGGCCTGGCTGCAGGGAAAAAAGAACACTGCTCCACTGTTGGTGGGAGTGTAGACTGTGCAGCCACTATGGAAATCAGTATGGAGAATTCTCAGAAGACTAGGACTGGAAGCTCCATTCAACCCAGCTAGTCCCCTCCTGGGCATTTTCCCAGAAAAACTGAAAAAGTCATATCACAGTAATATATGTGCCCCCATGTTCATAGAAGCACAATTTCTAATAGCTAAATCTTGGAAACAACCAAAGATGCCCATCAACTGCAGAGTGGATGTAAAAGATGTGGTTGGGGCCGGGGATTTAGCTCAGTGGCTTAAGCGCCTGCCTGGCAAGTGCAAGGTCATGAGTTCGATCCCTGGTACCAAAAAAAAAAAAGAAAAGATGTGATATTTTTATACAATGCAGCTCAGCATTACTCAGCTATGAAGAAGGATGATCTTGAGGCCTTCAAGGGCAATGGAGGCAACTTAAGACTATCCTCATTAATGAAATAAATAAGAATCATATTTATAAAAATCGTATTGTGTCTCTAGTGTAAAATATAATAAGAAATTTAGGAAAAATAAAACCCAGAATGTGTAATTGCTACTGTAAAACAGAGAAAAAGAAAGTGCTCTAAAGGATTTAATTGCATGTATGGTTTAAAGTGTAAGATGAATGACCATATTATGGTTTTTGTTAGATCATGAAGCAGAACTATTAACAGTCTCATTGTTTGAACGTGTACTTTGTGTGTTTTAATTTTGTAACTTGAACAACTATTTCCTAGATGACAGTATGTAAGTTATCAAGTAATGATTTCTTAGCATTTTTTTGTTCTTTACTTTTTTCCTTGTAATTCTGTAGTGTTGTTACCCTTTTTACTGTTTTGTTTTGTTTTGGTTTGTTTTGTGTTGAAATAAAATTTTAAAAAAAGATAAGCCAGTACATATCAGTTTTAACCATCAATTTAAATGTTCTGAATTCACCAGTCAAAAGAAACAGACAGGCAGAATGCATCAAGAAACAAAATTCAAGTATATGCTGTATACTAGACACACATTTAACTCTAAAAGAAATTCATAGACTTAAAGTTAAAGGATGGAAAACAATAAACATGCAGCAGGAATACAGATAAAATCAGGAGTAACTTATCTTTTAGTAGACAATGTTAACATCAAACCAAGAATGTCCAAGAGAGATAAAGAAGGTCACTATATACTTGTTAGGGGAAAATTTTGAGAGGAGATAAGAATCATAAATATGTATGCACCAAATATGGGAGAAACCAACAAATACTAACAAACATGAAAAAGCAAATGAGCAAGAAAATAAGTAAGGTGGGGGATCTTAGTACACCACTGTCAAGAGTAGATAGATTAGGGCTGAGGATTTAGCTCAGTGGCATAAGTGTCTGCCTTGCCAGCAGGCAGTCATGAGTTCGATCCCCGATACTGGTTAAAAAAAAAAAGACAAGAATAGATAGATTAACCAGGTAAAAAATCAGCTAAGAAATAAGAGGGCTTGGGGCTGGGCATTTAGCTCAGCAGTATAAGCGCCTGCCTTGCAATCACGTGGTCCTGAGTTCAATCCCCGGTACTGATTAAAAAAAAAAAAGAAAGAAAGAAATAGCAAGGCTCAACAAAAGCTGTGAACAAATGGAATTAGTTGAGGCTAATAGTGTTCCAACAGCACCGAAGTACACACTCTTCTCAGCTGCACATGGGACATTCAAAATAAAAGAATATATACTAGCCCAAGAACACGCTTAAGCAAATGCAAAGTGACTGAAGTTATTCCATGCCTATTATATGATCATAGTGCAATTAAATTAGACATTTATGTGCATTAATGACAAGAGAAACTGCAAAAACCCAATAAATATATGAAAATTAAATAACACACTCCTGAATAACCAATGGGTTAAAGAAGAAATTAAACAAGACCTAAAATTAAGTGGAAATATATATTACGTACCAGAACATGTGGAACACAATAAAAGCCGTCCTAAGTGAGAAATTTATAGAGGTTACTTCTCACATCAGGAAAATACAACAAGCACAAATTAATAATCTAATGCTACACCTCAAGTTTCTAGAAAAGGAAGAGCAATTTAAGTCCAGAGCACATAAAACGGAGGAAATTAAAATGATCAGATCAGAAATTAACACAATTGTGTCTAAAAAAACCCCAAAGAATTATTGAAGATTTATATATTTGAAAGAATAAATAAAACAGAAAAACCATTAGGTAATCTTATCAAAGAAAAGAAGAGAAAGAGTCAAATTTATGCAATGAAGAATGATTTTTTTCTCTATTGCCATTAAGGAGATTGGTTGATAGATGTCTTTTCTGATTGGGTCTTTCCCTGGTTTGGGTATCAGGGTAATACTTGCCTTCAGCAATGAGTTAGAAAATATTTCTTCCCTTTAAATTTCATTAAAAAGTTTGAGGAGTATTACCATAAAATCTTTTTTAAACTTCTTGTAGAATTCCATAATGAACCTGGACTTATTTTGCTGGTAAGTTTGTAACTATATTTTAATTATCTGATATTGGGTTATTTAGAATTTTTTATGTCTTTTTGAATCAGCTTCTGTAATACATATCTAAGAATCTGTCCTTTAATTTTGTGCTTTATATTCTATGAAAGTAAAGACTTTCAAAGTAGATACTAATGATATTTTGAAATTTCACAGTATCTGTAGTGGTTTAACCCTTATCATTATTCATTGTATAAATTTGACTCTTTCTCTTCTTTTCTTTGATAAGATTAGCAAACAGAATGCAGCAAATCATCAAGAAGATTATACACCATGACCAAAGGGGATTCCACTCAAGAATGTACAGATGGTTCAACATATGCAAATCAATAAATGTAATGTACATATCAACAGGACCAAAGGCAAAAATCACATGATCATCTCAATAGATACAGAAAAATCTTTTGACAAAGTCCAACACTCATTCTTAGTAAAAGCCCTACAGAAAATTTAAATATGGTATTTACCTCAATCTGATAAAAAAAACTATCTATGACAAACCAGCAACCAACATCATACTTACTGACAAAAACTGAAAGCTTTCACTCTACAATCAGGAACAAGACAAGGGTGTATACTATTCACTACTCGTGTTCAATACTGTTTTGGAAACAGTAGTCAGAGAAATTAGAAAATAGAAAAATAAAAGGACAAGTATAGGAATGGTGGAAATTAAATTATCATCCTTTGCAGATGACAAGGTATTCTAAATAGACTGTTAAAACTCAAAATGCAAAAGCTCCACCAAAGATATCTAAATTTAGTAATCAAATTCAGTAGCATACCTTGATATAGGCAACCCTGATAAATCAATAGCATTCTTATACACAAACAAGAAATTCACTGGAGAGAAATTAGGGAAACTACACACTTCACAATAGCATCCAAAAAAATGAACTACATAGGAATGTACTTAAAAAAGGAAGTAAAAGATATATACACTGAAAATTACAGTGCTCTGAAAAAATAGATTAAGGAGAATATCCAGAAATGGAAAGATATCCCTTGCTCATGAATTGGAAGAACCAACATTGGGAACAAACTCCTAAAACTGTTGCACATATTTAATGCAGACTTGATTAAAATAACATTAGCATACATCAAAGAACTAGAGAAAACATTACTAAAATTCATCTGGAACTAGAAGAGACCTAGAATAGCAAAGACAGTCCTGTACAACAAAGGTTAAGGCATAGGCATCTCAATCTCTGACTTGGAAGTATACTACAAAGTTACTGTGATAAAATCAGCATGGTGCTGGCAAGCAAACAGACCTGAGGGTCAGTGAAACACATTACAAAATCCAGACACAACTATAAACACACTCAGTGACCTTATCTTTGACAAAGGAATCAAACATGTTCACTGGAAGAAAAATAACTTCTTTAATAAATGGTGCTGGAAAAATTGAGTCTGCACATGCTGAAAATTAAAACCCCTGGCTATCACCATGCCCTAAACGAAAGTTAAAATGGATCAAAGATCTAAAAATTAAAAAAGAAAACATAAAATCCACTGAAAGAAAAAGTAGGTGGAAATATTGAAAACATAAGTGTAGGCAGAGATTTCACGAGCAAAACCCAGACTCAAATAGGAAATACTGCAAAGAATCAACAATTGGAGTCTCGTTGTATTAAAAAGCTTATGCATACCAAAAGAAATCACCAACAGAGTGCAGAGCCAATTAATATGATGAGAAAAAATTTTAGCCAATTGTCCATCAGACAACATGTTCTATCTAAAACATATAAAGCATTGAAGAATATCAGACCCTCCCAAATCCAAAGATCCAGTCTAAAAATGGGTAACTGAGATCAATGTGCACTTCTCAGATGAAGAAATACAAATGGTAAATATATGAAAAAATGCTCAACATCACTGATCATCTAGAAATGCATATTAAAACAATACTGAAATTCTATCTCACCCCAGAAAGATTGGATACCATCAAAACATCAACCAATAACAAATGCTGGAATTCTTGTGGGGAAAAAGGAACACTTCTCCACTGTTGGTGGGAGTGCAGACTGGTATAACCACTATGGAAATCAGTGTGGAGATTCCTCAAAAAACTAGGTCCCATTCCACCTGGATATTCCCCTTCTGGGGATCTCCCCTGGAGAATTAAAAACATCATACCACAGCAACATGTGTGCAACCATATTTGTAGAAGCACAACTTTTAAGACCTAAATCTTGGAAATAACACAAATTCCCATCCACTGAAGAGCAGATTAATAAGATATGGTATTCTCCTACAATGGAGGACTACCCACTATTAAAGAAGGATAAACTTGAGATTTTTATAGGTAAATGGATGCAAATTAAGACTATACTCATAAGTGAAATAAATCAGATTCACATGTGTAAATAGCATATTGTTTCCCTTGTCTGAGAAATTGAAAGAGTAAATAAGGTCTAAAATGTACAGCAGATATTGTAAAATGGGAACAAATTGTTCAAAAGGGAAAAGGAACTAGAGAAAATGGAAAATATGCAAGTCAGTTATACTATTAGTGTCTCTTTATTCATTAACAAGGGAGGTTTGTGCTAGTATCAATTGGAAAAAATTTTATGCTCAAGTTTTGCCCTGCACAAGTACTTTAGAGGTAACAACATGTCATGTATTAACTATTGCTATCCTTCTATCACTTTGTTAGGAAATCTTGTTTTACCTTTTGTCCATAAAATGAAAAAAGAGAAAAGTTTCCATTTATGAGTGAGGTTTATATAAATTTTCTAAAAATGGTGAGATTTTTCTTACCATGATGCTCTGTTTAATTTAAATAACACAAAGAGACACTCAGGGACAGATAAAAGTATTAAACATGAATTATTTTCAGTGGTAGAACAAAAATCCATTATAAGTTCCATGATGCAGTATGAGCTTTTCTACTAGCAACAATTGAACAAGAAGCATTTAGGTTCTAAAGCAGCTCTCATTCAGATTTCCTTGCTTGGAATTCTTGATGAAGGAAATAAGTGATAAAAAAAAGTCGACTAGGACTAGAAATGTTTAAAGAAATTCAAAGATTTTCTTATTTAAAACTACATTTATATAAAATCACATAGTGTTAGAGTCTATGAATATCATTCAAAAAGCAAAGGCAATAATATTAATATAAGCCATATGAAAATAAAAAATTATATTAACCAGAAAACTGGTCCCTATTTACCCAGTAGACTATGATTAATTCTGAATGTGCACACATTCCTAGGCCTTTTTTTCTTTTTAAAAAATTTCTAATATTTTAAATACTCACATGAGCAGTAGCTAATTCAAAACTGCATCATTGTAAATATATTTACAAAGTAATGTAGCTATGACTTCTTAGAATGCAAAGGGAAAAGAACAGTTATAAGAAATTTAGTGACATAAATGAAGAAAAACAGTACATTATAGGGCAAACTAAAATATTTTATTCTGCATTTAGCCTCTGATATTCCACAAAGAAATGAAACCACTAGACCTAATAGTCACCAAGAGATATAAAAGGGCCGAGAGATCTGATTTTAGTGAAACTAACCATAGATGCAAAGAAGTTATCTGTGCTATTTTTGTCATTTGTATAAATTTCAGAAGTAATATTTTCTGCCATTCTAAAAAAACTATTTAAGCATTGGGGAAATAGCTCGGTGGCACAGCGCCTGCCTGGCAAGTGTGAAGTCCTGAGTTTGATTTTTGACACCAAAATGTTAAAAAATTAAAATCTATTGAAGTACATATTCTTCTGCTTTATCAGGCAATATATTCCTTGGGACAAATCATATTTTGTTCATCATTTTACATCTGTCTCAGAAGTTAGCAGTATTTTCTTGTGAATATGTTCTCCATGAATGTTGTTGCTAAATCTAGATTAAATTCAGTCACACAAATGGTTAAAATATAAAATAATAATAATTGAAACTTGATTCCACCCATTCACTAATAGGTCTTCAAGTGATCTTTGATTAAATAAAAGGTAGTAATTTATAACTGAGATTAAAATAAAAATTAAATTGGCAATAATCACATGTTATTATTAGCACAGTAATTGGAAAGTTACAAACAAAACTCTTTGTGGGTGAGGGTAGAATTTCACTCTAATTGGAAGCAAATGAGGTTAGTGGTGGAATAAAAAAGTAAAGCCCAGTGTAAAACAGACATTTTAGGAGTAGTGCCAGCCTTAACAACATCATTAAACCCTGTTTTATAGAAGGAAAATAAAGTGGCCAAAAATTTGGAAAGCACAATATTTTTATATTATTGTACAAAAGAATACTACTCTGAAATGGTTAGAAAAATGTTCTAAATTAATACCCAATATAATCAAATATCATAGGAAGACAGAGTATAATTCATCTAAAGATGTTTAGAAGAGAATATTTTCAAACATACCATACTTTGAGCATCTAATGTATGCTTTTTTCTGTTCATACTCAGGAGTATATCTTTGAAAGCTTAACTAAGAAACATCTGTATACCACGGTCATGCACAGAATAAGTGCTGTTGATATATGACCTTTGTTTATAAAGCAATAATTTTATGTTCTAAACAAACACACTAGAATTTATACATCAAAGTGAATTTCTGTTTTCAACTCAACTTAGAAACTCGGGATTTTCTTCATTGAACATGGAATGTACCACATTATTTGGGAAGCATACCTCTCATCATTAGAATGAGGTTAAAATTCCAGGAATAGTTTTTGTTTAAATTGGTAGATGATTGAGACCAGGGCCTTCATATTGACCTATATCACCACCCTTTTATTTATTACGTCTTTATTTTTTGGGATAGGATTTTGCTGTTGCTAAGTTTTTCAGGCTGGACCCAAATTTGCAGTCTTTTCACCTCAGTTTTCTGAAGTGCTGGAATTACAGGCCTGTGCCAATGGTTTACTGTTGTTATTTTAAACTCCTTCCTATTTTTTAAACTAATACCCATGTTATAAGTATTAAGACCTAACTTTGGCGTGAATATCTTTGTCAATACCTCATCAATTTAATAACCTAATGTTCAAAATTTTCTATCTGGAGAGATAATCCTCAAAATTTTTGTCATGATGGTTATAGATGTTGTCATTTATACAGGTACAACTACAACACATCTTTACATATTATGGCAAGGGTTATTCTTCAGTTACAAGCAGTCATACTATTTTCTCTGGATAAAAGTTGCTTTCAGTCTTTCCTATTGTCTCTGCCTCCTTCACAGTCTCAGAGGATAAGTTCTAGTTGAAGAGACAATTGAATCACTGCTTGGTTTCTATTTCTACAACTATCGAGGAACATAAATTTAATAACAAAGAAACACAAATTTATTTTGTATTCAAAATCCAAGATGGAGGTGCAGGTGTGGCTGCATACCTTCTGCGAACTCTAGGACAGAGTCTGTCTCTGCCTTTCCTCTTGCCTCCTAGAATACTTCTTGCATTCCTTGGCCATGGTGGCTTCCACTATCATCAGTGTCATCATTCTGATTTCTGTGTCCCTCCTTTTTCTGACTCATCTTTTGCCTCCTTCTTTCTCTGTAAAGACCTCTGTAACTATACTGAGCCTACTTGGATAATCCATAATCATCTTCTTATATTGAGAGAATTACCTTAATCATATCTGCAAAGTCTCTTTTGACCTACAAAGTGTTATTTCCATTGATCCGAGGATTAAAAGATGCACACCTCTGAGGGTCATTGTCCTGTCTACCACAGGACCAGATAACATAAATTACAATCCTAGCACTGTTTTTCATTCTTTTTGTCTTTGTGTTTGTGTTTTTTTAAGGCAAATTACACTTAGCCTTAATCTTCTCTTGTGAGGTAAGACTCATAATAGAGTCTTATGGTACTGTGAAGATTAGATTACATTGTACCATGCCTGTCAGTTTCAGTACTCAATAAATATTCATTGTTTTTTATTAGCAACATATACAAATTTATGTTAAACAAGTCATGGATAATAAATATACAGGTTTAGAAGGCCTCTGTGAGACATAATCTTAATTTTTAATTTGACTGGACTAAATGTTGCCTAGGCAAATGGTATGACCACCTATGGATGGGCCTGGAAAGGTTATTCCAAAGGCAGTATGTGGGTCTGTGAATTAAGGCAGGGAGGGCGGGAACTCACCCTGAATGTGGGCAGCATCAGCCAATAGGCTGGAGGCTCAGATGAAACACAAAGTAGGAGTTGTGGGAAATTCTCAACTCTTCCTGAGATATCCTGAGGTTTGGTCGTGGTGGTGGAGGTGGTGGTAGTGGTGCTGCTTCTGCTGCTGAGGCTGAGGCTACCGTCCGCAAATATCAGATTTCAGATTGTTCAGGCTTTGAAAGCAGAATTGAACCAGTAGCCCTCTTGGAAATGTTCAGGTCTTCAGCCTCAGACTAGAGCTTCAACCTTGATCTCTCTTGTTCTATGACCTCTAACCTGCTGAAATGAGCAGCTACTGCGTTGTATTGTTTTGTTCTGCTTTGTTGGCTCCTTATAGCCATTGTGAGGTTATCTGGGCTGGATCCTGTCAATCAGTAAAATCAATCACCGCTGATAATAATGCATACATTCCACTGATTATATTTCTTCTGAACAATGTCAACTGGTATACACACCTGATAATTTGTAATACAAATACAAATTTGGAATTAACAATGTTATTATTTAGATAAACTAAAATAGAAGGTAAGTTATAAAAGGAAGGTAGATTGATAGATGAAATTACCATTTTTCAATAATTTTATTGAATTCAATATTGATCTAATGTATCCGCAGGGATTATTTCTAGGATCCCTTGCAGATACCGAAATCCACAGGTGCTCAAGTCCTTTATAATGGAATGGCTTACAACTTCAATGTAACAGCATACATTTCCAGTAGATTTTAAGTCACTTCTAGGTTACTTTTAAAACAATACACTGTACGTGCTATGAAACTGGTTTTTGTATTGTATTGTTTAGGGAATAATGATAAAGAAAAGCATCGATGTTGTGCCTATATCGATATAGGCACAACCTTTGTAAGCTTAACTACATAGCATAAGTCCAAAACAATTTAACTGTTTTTCCAAGTATTTTCTGTCATTTGTTGAATCCACAAATCCAGAACTTTAGGCTATACAGAACCAAATGTATATGGACTTGTCTATTATGTGAAAAGCTCTGTGCTACTCACATTTAGATCAATGTTAATTGTATAAAAATAAAACTTTAAAAAGAGCCTGGTGATAACACAAAGTCAAAATTACTTTTGACTGGCCAATAAGAGCCTTGCCTTGATGATGTATTCCTACTTTCCTGGAAAAGAGATAGTAAAGTAAGGATATTTGTGAAATTTTGGAAAAAGTTTTGTGGAGAGTTTTTTTTAATATAGCAGTGGAAGGGTAAGCGCACCCTAGAATTAAAATAGAACTGTGAGATAATTATTTATAATTGTGGATGCAGTAATAGGAGGGTTTTGGGGTGAGGGTTTTCAAAGAGCCTTGAAGAATAAATAATCATATGATGCTGCCTCTTGAAAAGTCAGTCTAATGTATTTAAATGGGTTTTCCAGGAAGCTTTTAAATGAACATAAATTACTTGAAACTTGTGTAAGACTTTCCTGGAATAGTAAACTGAGGTTGATGAAGACAATGGAATAGTAAAATAATATTGGTGAAGACAGCCTAATGGTCCTGGTCTGTTATGGTAATGTAGAAAGAAGCCATTCACTGCAGGTGGTTTAAACTTTCATTTTGTGACCCAAAGATGAAAAGGATACAGTTACTATCCTAAGAGTATACAATAGGATGAGAATATTTTACATACCTACAAAGGTGAATTGTTAATTATGTAATATGTATTTATCAAGGAAAAATGGAGAAAAATATAAAGAAGAAAAAAAAGGTCACCAAGTTCCACAGATATTATGGAACAGTCTTAACATTTTGATGTGTTTATATTATGTTAAGGTGCTTAGTTTTTTGTGTAGTAGTAATACACATATGACCAAACATACATACTTTTAAATAAAAATGGCAACCATAATTATCAATAAAATTTGCAGCCAGTATTATTTTCCATTTAATTCCAATGTCCAGGATTATTTTCTAATCTTTTGTACCATATTGACAAGTTGGTTTATTCTTTACATATATATGTAGATATATATTAAATTATAATGCATATATAATAGCATATACACATACATTACACATACATATCCTAATTTATTTTACCAGAAAATTGCTGAAAACTGTTCGCTGGTTCTTTTTATTTAAATGGTATTACAGACTGAACCCACGGCCTACACCCTGAGCTGTATCCCCAGCACTTTTACAATGGAAAAATATCACCTTAAGTCATTAAACTGTTGCCAAGGTAGGGCTCAAAATTGCAATCCTCTTGCCTCTCTCTCCCAGACTGCTGGGACTCAGGCATGTGCTTCCTTTCCTGGCTTATTTATTCTATTTCTAACTTTTTAGCATTCTCTAATACAGGTAGTATCTATCTTTTATTCTTTTATATGTTGCAAGGATTTTTTCATTTTATCCTTTTTATCAGGGTATGTTTGCAATACCTAGTAAGAAATGAGTACATGTACAATTCATATTCTTTTTACTTCTCCCTTTCCCTCTTTCCAGTGTCCTCTAACCCCAAATCTCTTTCTGTCTCCAAAACTTCAATGGCCCTGTTTCCAATCATTTACCTGTGTAAATATCCAACTTTACTGAATCAGTAAATTCACTAAACAAAAGAATGAATGAAAAACTATTTTGAATGGTCATTTCTATATTAAAATATTGTGGAATTTGAATCAAAGTTTCTATAATTTGCGACTATGTTTTTAAATTTTAGAATATTTTAATGCTCTTTCAAATAGAAAATGATGAAACCAAGGAATTTTTTTAAATTAAAGTACTAAGAACACTTAATTTATAGATATTTAAGGACTTTGGGAGTCAGTATTTCATAATAGCATCTGTCAGTGACGATAGAGAAAAAATGGCTCAAGGTTTCTATTTATTTCTTGAACTTTGACCAATATACATGAATGTAACCATAAAATTTCTTCAAAGTCTCAAGTTTGCCTTTTAAAAATTTACATTAGATAATGCATCATTTTATTTTAAAAATTAAATTTTTTACCCAAAGTTTTGAGTATAGTTGACTATCCAGGAAGTATAAAAAGTTCTACTAAATCTAATTATGACAACTACATTCTAAAGAGTGTTTATAATCAAATTTGAAGCCCTTGGTGCTCATAAAAAATTCACAAATTATTTAAATAATTTGTATCAAGACTGTCTTGAATTAGAAAAATAAGTCACTGAAGAAAGAAATTTTAACTATCATGTTTAATAGTGTATTCTAAGTAGAAAATCTTAGAAGCAGGAAAATTGAAATAAATACATTTAAGGTAATTGAACACTGCTAGATTTATAATAGTAGCAAGAAAAGGCCAGTGTCTGATAAACTCAGGTAAACTATTCTAAAAAGTTAGACAAAGAACCATGTGAAAGGCAAGGAAGAGCCTCTACCATGGAAAAGAAAAGAAGTCAGAGTAGAAATGGACGTTTATGTTATTATCATGCATTATCAACAAAATACAAAAGTCAAAGAAAATCAATAGTTTAGGGAAAAACCTCAATACAAGTAAAGTAAAACCTACTACACAGAGAGGAGTGTTTTGTAAGCTTGGGGAAATTTATGGTCCAAGACTGGGAAGTATCTCAAAAGCCAAGTGAGCAATCTTTTGAACAGGATTTTTCTCCAATCCAGTGGAAATAACAATAAGCACATCTATCCTCCCAGAACCATCAATATATTACTGGAATAAACAGCTAATCTCCAAGAAAAAGCAGAAAATTAAGTTACAAATATAAAAATTTAAAACATAGGTAGGCTTAAAGTCATACTAAACTAGAGGAGTATATCAGAAATAAATGATGGAATTGCCAAAGTCATGGATTGTATTTTTCATAATAATGATTAGAATAGCTATTGCTGAAGTCACACTCCTTACTTTATCCAGGATTCTGGCCTGGTAGGAGTACGAGACTGCAGGCAGAAGCAGACCAGGTGATGTGCACCTGTACTCCCTGTCGTTTGAGTGGCTGCTGCAGAAGTTGAACACAGCAGAGGCATTTTAGCAAGAACTTTTCTAAAAATCAAGACCTCAGAATGTAGCTCAATTTTCTAAAAATCAAGACCTCAGAATGCAGCTCAATTTTCTAAAAATCAAGGCCTCAGAATGTAGCTCAATTTTCAATCCTTGTTACAAAAAAAACCAAAAAGATAAGATACGGGAAGAAATGAATAGACTCTCAAACATATAAAAAGTAGATTGGAAACCAACTACATTGAAAAGTAGCAGAGAGACGTGAAGCTTTTAGGTGTGTTTTGTTGACATGAAAAATTGACAATCCGAATCTTGGAGCCAATTTATACATTGGAATATATTTTGTACATAGAACTTAAACTGATCTCAGAAATTGAGGGTAAAACAGTGGTTATCAGACGTTGGGAGAAAAAACGAAAGATCGGTCAGTAGGTATTATGTTGGGTTTAGATAAGAATAAATTCTGGTTTTCTTTTGTACACTAGGGTGATGATAATTAAAAATAATGCATATTTCACGGAGTTAGAAGGGAGAAGGTTGAGCATTTTTTTAATCACAAAGAAATGATAAATGTTTAAGATGATGGATGTCAATTACCTTGGCTTAATCATTACAAAATGTATAATACATCAAAACATTACAATAAACCCTATCAGTATGTAGAATTACTTTTATTAAATAAAAGTAAATACACTTTATTCAAATATCTTGAACAATAAACTGATTGAAAAATAGGTATTTCAAAATATTTTTAAGAACAGAAATAAAAAGTCAAGTGATTACAATGTAGCCTACTTTTGACATGAAACTGACAATAACAGTACTTCAGTATCTCATAAAGAAAATAATACGTACGAAGTACTTTAGTATCTTATAAAGAAAATAATACATACGAATACTTTAGAAACACAATATAAAAAGGAACATGAGGAGTTTAAACCTGCTGACAATCATAAAATGAACAAGAATAAAGCCAAGAATACAGAAATGATTTATTGCTACTTGAGCATACATAAATGTGACAAAACCTCAATGAATAGAAAAATAAAGATGTTAAATGAGATGATTATGGTAATTAGTATGATGTGAATTATGACCAAAGATCAACACTATGATTTGTAGGGAATACAGGAAATGGAAATGAGGGGAATGATTTAGAATATTCTGTGATCAGAATAAAATAAAATAAAATAAAATAAAATAAAATAAAATAAAATAAAACAAAATAAAATAAAACAACTAAGAATTAAATGAAGAATGCTTAGCAAAGCACAAACAAGATTTATTATAAAGAGAAAGGATGGAAATTGATTTAAGAAAGGGGAAAGTAAAGAAGTAATATAGGAACGAAGTGGTATGTATATAAGATCATATACTGTATGAATACTTAGAGTTTTTAAGTTGTTTTTCAGAGAATTAAAATAATAGCTCCTCTCCTTTTATTGAACACTGATTAGTTGACAGACACTCCCATTATAGTTAACAAAACAATATTCCTTTGAAAACACAACCACAGAGCAGAATATGAAAAACAAATATACAGAATAACACAATTGTTCCTACTACTATATAAAAAACTTTTGTGCATAAGTCACAGAATTCCTTTTTGGGATTGTTTTGTTTATGATTATTCTTTTCAGAATTAGTTCATAGATATGACAGCCTATGTTTAAAAAATAATTAAGACTTACATATTTGGAAGGATTACATTTAATTTTCTTTTAGGTAAGTGGAATTATTTTGGAACAACTACCATGCAATTGTTCAGGGTAATACAAAATGTTTACTAATTTTTTTCACATTAAGCTTTTGGATACTGATTTCAACTCTACGTGATATCTTCCCAAATTAGTGAAAAATTAGTAAAGAAGTTCTTTTTAAAATATCTCCAGTTCAAATAACTGTTTTTGTAGTTTTCCAAGATAACATAAATCCCATTAAACTGTTCTGTAAAAATTATACCTTCTTATTATTGAAGTTGAGTCCAAATCACACTAAGGCACAATTCAGCAGTAATTTTTGCTAATAAAAAGTTACACTACAGACAGACCAGAAATACACCTATTATAACATCAATTGTTACCATTATTAGTCAGGGTTCATCATGGGCTAAAGAAAGGGATAAATAATTGTAAACATTAAATATATGTACAACATCTTTGTATATACTTTTATTATAAGGAAAATAGAAATTTATACCAAAATTAATCTTTTAGACATTTATTGACTCACAATTATCTAAAAAATGTGGGATAGATTTTGAAAAATATGAAAAATCAAAAGTTTCCTCTTTGTAAGGATATAGCTATGTTTTATTTTTTAATTGATATAAAAATGATCATGTTTATGGGATTCAGTGTGACATTTCTATATATATGTGTGTGTATGTGTGTGTGTGTGTGTGTGTGTGTATACATACACACACAATGTATAATGTTCTAATCAAGGTAAGGAATATCCACCACTTCTAACATTTATCATTTCTTTGTGTGGAGAACATTTAGAATATAATATTAAATTTCAGGACAATATTTGAAGAAAGAAAATTTGATTTAGTATAGAAGATAGAACATCACTGAATAACTGTATCCAAAAGGAAAACCCATCTTCTCATTTAAAATAAAAAATACGACTTCTGAATTTTTATGTAGACTATAATTTTTGTTCCATTATTTGACACTATTAAAACTAACTGATAATAACTTAAAAATATATAAATATGAAGGTTTACATTTATTTAAAGAGTAGTTATCTTAAGTCAGAACACAAAAAGCCTTTACTTGCCTTCCTGCTAATACCTAAAGAGAATTCTTTTCCTGATACTTGTACTTGCACCTCTTGGTAAATCTGATATCACCAAGAATAGGCTCAATTTATTCCCTCACTGTTACTCAGAACATTGTAACAAACATCAGAATAATTAAATTAAAAGTGAAACATTTCAAATAGAAAATATACAGTAACTCCAAGTTTCATCAAAACTATGATAAAAGTAACCAAAGAGATGTTTGGGTATAACCAGAAAAACTAATTGCAAAGCTGGAAGAATTTCAGACATTTGCTTTAAAATGAAATCAAAGACAAGAATTAGAAGAGAAACAGAAAGTTTATCTTCATGTCCAAAATTTATGATGAAAATATTTCATATGATCTATAGGGTCCAAATTAATTGCATGTTTATATTATTTTATTTTTCTGTAACTTTCTGGTGATAAATTCTTACTGGTAGTGACTATGCTACAAATTATTATTGATTTATTAACATGTAAATTGTGTTAATACTTTTATAACTTTTGGGCTGAAATAAGTATCAGAGTATTATTCTTACTTTGCTCTTGATTTATGTGTTGTTGTTGAGTGTCTTTATTTGTACAGAACAAACATTATAAGACATTATCATCCTTATGTTGAACCTGTTTTTCATTGACACACATCTTCTGTATGCTTTTCATTTATTCTCTTATCTACATACTACCTTATGGAATCCTTTCACTTCTGATGTACATGTTTTTTAATTTAAAGAAAGAAAGAAAAGAAAATTTAAAGAAAACAAAATAGAAAAAATGAGAAAAAAGTGAAATACAGAATTTTAAAAAATCAGCATCATAAAATCATTAGTTCATACATTACATATTGTCATGTTAACAATAATTGTTAAAGTTACAAAATCAAAGCATACAAAGTGCCTAGACACTCAAACATTGACAGGACAAACTCTTCTGTTCAATGATCTAACAGAAATTTAGTAATATGGTCATCTATCTTACACAGTGCATATCATTATATCCATTAGATCACTTGCCTTCCCTTTCACTTTTACAATATCTATTATACTTTGTGGACCCCATTGTTCTGTCTGTTTTTATTATATTTTACACTAAAGAGACAATGTGATATTTAGTAATGTGAGTCTTATTTATTTCACTAATAAGGATATTCTCAATTTGCCTCCATTTACCTATAAAGACCTCAAGATCATCCTTTTTATAGCTGAATAGTATTCCATTGTATAAAAATACCACATTTTTTCACCCACTCTGAGATTGATGGGCATTTGGGTTGTTTCAAAGATTTAGCTATCACAAACAGTGCTACTATGAACATGGGTGCACATATGTCACTGTGACATGACCTTTTCAATTTTTGGGGGGAAATACCTAGAAAGAGAATAGCTGGATTGAATGGAATTTCCAACCCTAGTTTTTTGAGGAATCTCCATACTGATTTCCACAGTGGTTGCACCAGTCTGCACTCCCACCAACAGTGGAGCAGTGTTCCTTTGTTCCTCTCAGTCCTGCCAACATTTGTTATCAGTTGATTTCTTGATGGCAGCTATTCTTTCCGGAGTGAGATGAAATCTCCATGTTATTTTAATTTGCTTTTGTCAAATGACCAGTGATGGTGAACATTTCTTCATATATTTATTTGCCATCTGTATATCTTCATCTGAGAACTGGGTGTTCATCTCTGATGCCCAGTTTTGGAAAGGGTCTTTGAACTTGGGGGGCTGGATGTGTTTCAGTTCTTTATGTGTTTTGTATATAAGTCCTTTGTCTGAGGTATTTTTGGCTAAAATTCCTTCCCATTCTGTGTGTTTTCTTTTCACTTTGTTGATTTCTTTTGAAGTGCAAAAACCTTTTAGTTAAATGAGAACCCAGTTGTTGATTCTTTGAAGTATCTTCCATGCGGTTTGATTGTATTCATGAATTCTCTCCCTACCCCTATGTTTCCAAGATTTTTACCTATCGTGTCCTCCAGTAGATTTAGTGTTTCTGTTTTAATATTTAGATCTTTGATTCATTTTGACTTTAGTCTAGGATATGGTGATAGACATGGGTCTATTTTCAGTCTTTGGCATGTGGTAAGCCAATTTTTCCAACACCATTTGTTTATTAAAGAGATTATCTTTTTTTCAGTGAACATGTTTAGCTCCTTTGTTAAATACAAAGTGGCTGAGTGTCTTTGTAGTAGTGTTTGCATCTTCTAATCTGTTCAGTCGATCCTCAAGTGTAATTCTTTGCCAGTACCATGCTTATTTTATTACTGTGGCTTTGTAGTATAGTTTCAAGTCAGAAATTGAGATGTTTCCTGTCTTGCCTTTGTTGTCCAGAATTGTCTTTGCTATTCTAGGCTTCTTATGTTTGCAGATGAATTTTAGGAATATTTTCTCTAGATCTGTAGTGTATGTTAATAGTATTTTGATTGGGATTGCAATGAATTTTTATAAGTTTTGGGAGTTCACTTTGTCTGCAAACAGAATAGCTACCCCTGCTTTTTTCTCAGTTGCTGTTGCATGGAATACTATTTTCCAACCATTGACTTCTAATCTGTAAGTTTCTTTTTGAGTCAGATGTGTTTCTTCTATACAGCATATTGTGGGATCCTGTTTCTTGATCCATTCTGTCAACCTGTTTATTTTGATAGGTGAATTGAGCCCATTTATGTTTATGGCTTGACTTTGCCATGTTGTGTTCCTATTGTTGGTTTCCTGTCTTTCTGCCATGTTAATTTGTTGTCCAGCCTGGTGGTTCTTTTCTGTTGTTGCTCTGGAGATTGTGGTCATTTTTATCTCTATCTAATATGTCATTCAGTACTCTTTCTAGGGTTGGTTTGGTGGACATGAATTTCTTTAGTTGTTCTTCATCATGGAAGTATCTTGTTTCTCCTTTAAATTTGAAAGACAGTTTTGCTGGGTACATCAGTCTGGGTTGAAAGTTGTTTTGTTTTAGAGCTTGAAATATTTCACTACAAGCTCACTTTAACCTGATGGTTTGTGCTGAAAAGTCTGTCATGATTCTAATAGGGTTTCATTGATGGGTGACTTGTGTCTTTTCTCTAACAGCTTTTAGTATTCTGTTTTTATGCTATATGTCTGGGATCTTAGCTATTATGTGTCTGGGTGTAGATTTTGTTGGTTGTGACTGTTTGGCATTTTGTATGCCTCACTTATTTGTTTATCAGATTTTCCCCCATGTTTGGGAAATTTTCTGCTATTACTTCTGTGAATAGTTTAGTTATATCATTTGTATTGAATCCTGCATCTTCACTGATGTCTAGTAGTCTTATATTTTTTCTCTTGGCATCATCTTGAAGCTGCTGGATTGTCATTTCATGCTGCTTCGCTCTTTTTATAAGTTCTACCCTTTCATGATCACTAACTGTAATCCTATCCTCAAGGTCTGAAATTCTATCCTCAGCCTCATTTAAATGGTTTTGCCAGCTTTGAATAGAATTTGTTGTTTCTTGGATATCTCTTTGAATTTTTTTCATGGATTCTGCTTGTTTTCTGCATTGTTCATTCAAAGTTTCAATCAATTTCCCATACTTCCGTATCTTTTTATCTATTTCTTCTCTAGCTATGTTGAGCAACTCATTTACTAATGTTGTTGTTTGTGTCTTTACATAAGGCATTATTTCTAATTTTATTTCCTTTATAGCCTCATGGATTTATTTCTTCATTTCATTTGCTATCTTTTCAGTGATTTCTGGTATATTACTTTTAAAGTCCTCCATTTCAACATCATCTGTACTTTCTCATGTTGGACTAGATGTTTGAGATTGCATTTTGCCTTTTCATTTTTTCATTTTCACCTTTTGGGTAAATATTTGAATATTTGAATCCCAACAATCTCAACTGTCCATAGTGTGAATTTTAGGGTCCTATTGTGTGGTCAATGTTTGTCCAATTGCTGGGTAGCACAATAAAGAGGAGAGCCAGTCTCCTGAATTCCTCCTACAGTGCCAGTTGGGTGAGTCCTATATTCTTTCTGGGCTAACTAGCCTAGAAGCATTGATGTATGTCCAGCTTTAGTTCCCACTATTGCTGTGTCTTCAGGTTGCTGCAGGTTACCAGGTCTCCCTGTTTATAGTGTTTGTGTCAGCTGAGTCCCTACTGTGTCACTGGTTGTCTCATAAGCTCTTTCAATTTTCTCTAAATTGGGGGAGGACTTATTAGAGCACTCCTCAACCTGTCTGATGTTCTCTATGTGGAGGAGAGGATCACTCACCTCTTACCAGGTTCGCCAAGGTCTTACAGCTGGAGGGAGCTTCTCTACTGCTCCTATGTACCCATTGCAGACCTTTATTTTAGGGGCAAACTCACCACATTGATTGGAGCCTGCTGAGGTCTTCTGTTTGCATGAGGGGTTCCTGAGTCTCCCATTCAGCCAGCATGATAATCCACTATAGTCCAATGTTCTTGGAGAAGGGGTTGGATCCAAGGATCAATGGCAGTACTATGTCCAGGAGGCAGGTGGGTTCCCTAAGATGAGGGCCTGTGGCAGTGGTCAGGGGTGTCTCAGGCCTACTGGGCTGAGGGGTGGGCCCACAGAGGAAGTCTGGAGCAACTCAGTCGTGCTGGAGGGATACCAGGTGTTTGGGGCTGAGAGGCAGGCCTGTAGCAGCAGTCCCAGGGTACCCAGACTCCTTCAGATGTACATTCTGTTGGAAATAACAAGTGTGATGAAAATAAATTCTTGACTTTAGTGCACCTATAATACCTTCAATTCCCCTTCATTCTTTCAGTGTATGTTACTAGATGTATGTAAGTCTAGGTCTTCGTTCACTACTTAAGTTTTTGTTGTCGTCTGGGTTCATTACTTGTTTTTGTTCTGAGTCAGGTCCCAGGCTTGTTTGCATATTTGCTAATACTGTTACTTTGTCTGCCTTTATTTTAGTCTTTACAAGTTTTACTATGCTGTTCCTTTATGGATTTTGTTGTATTTCACCTATTGGTGGCTGATACGATTATCTAAATCCACACATTGTTTCTTCCATCAGTTTCTGAAATAATTTTTACTATTAGGTCTTTAAATATTGATTGCTTACTTATACCTTTTTTCAGAATTCAATTTCATATGTACATTAGATTTTTTCTCAGTGTTTAGCTTGGCTTCAGCTCTTTTATATTCTGCCATTTTTTATTTACTTGTTCTTTGGTTGAGATTTTTTTCTCTAACCTGTCTGACAGTTCACTAATACTCATTTTTTCTAATCTGATCTACAGTTAACACTAGATACTAAGTTCTTAAATGTAGATACACCTTTTTCTTTGAAATTTCAATGTGTTTGTTTTTATAATTCCCTGTCCTCATTATAAGATCTTTTTTTAATTTGGTCTCTTATACTCTTAAAAATATTAATCATATATCATAGTCTATGCCAGATAATTCTATTACTTAAATTTTTTTTAAAGTGTTTCTTTTCTGTTTCTTCTGTGCTCAAGTTTTTTATTCTTGTATGCCTAAGGTAGTTATTGATTTGTGGTTTTAGGATATAAAATACTTTTCAGAAAGTATAGGATTCCATATAATCTTAATGTTTCAAAAATATTTATTTTGTTTAGTTGTTTCCTTAATCCAATTAGGGATTGAATCAATCAAAAATTGAGTCTGTTTATTATGTATCATTAGAATTAAAGCATAACCTCCTTGGAATACAATCGCCTAAATTTGTGATTTCTTTCAGGGTCCACACCCCCTTTTTCTTTTTTTTCCAAGTCCTGAGCTATGACTTTTGTTTACTGTAGTTCCATAAGATTGCTTAATACACGTTCAATTCTAAAACCACTTTACGAAAAGTTTCATATTTTTTTGTTTGAGAGGCAAAACTAAAGACATATATTTCTTGATTACTCATCTTTCTCACATCTTAGTATCTCAGTTCTTAATCACAAAAATTACATAATATTATGCAACTTTACTAGATGTTCAGCTAATGGCTAGTTGAAGACTATTTAGTCTGCCATTTCTGGAAATAGATCACTGCATTCATACAAAATGAAAACATATTACAGAAGACTATTAAAAACCTAGATTCACTGTCTTAAGAATTCTTACTGTTTCCACTAAGAAAAAATGCATCATTATAGCTCTGCTATTCTTCAGATCACCATGTGAATGGCAGGGGTGGATTTCAAGAAATGAGACAACTTTAAGAATTATTCAGATGTTTTTAAGAAAAGTTGAGGAGAAACACTAAATCTGTTGGAAAACAAAGCAGGTAAAAACCTCGAAGATATAGGGGCAGGTAGAGAATTCATGAACAAGAATCAAATTGCATGGGAAATACTTCCCAGAATCAATAGCTGGGACCATATCTTATTAAAGAGTTTCTGCATGTTGAAAGAGATTTCTAGCAGAGTGAAAAGAAAACCCACAACTTGGGAAAAAATCTTAATGGATTGTCCCTCAGACAAAGGGCTTCTGTCTAGAACTTATAAAGAATTTAAAAAATCAGACCCTCAAAATTCAAAGACCCAATCCAAAAATGGGCATCTGAAATGAATACACAGTTCTCAGATGAAGAAATATGAATGGAAAATAAATACATGAAGAAATGCTCATCATCATTAGTCATGAGAGAAATGCAGATTAAAACCACACTGAGATTCCATCTCACCCCAGAAAGAATGGCCAGGATAGAAAACACTACCAACAACAAGTGCTGGGGAGGCTGTTGGGGAAAAAGGAACTCTTCTGCACTGTTGGTGGAATGTAGACTGGTGCAACCACTGTGGAGGTCAGTCTGGAGATTCCTCAAAAAGCTGGATATGGAAGTCCCATTTGACCCAGCTATTCCACTTCTAGGCATATTCCCAGAAGATCTGAAAACATCATACCACAGTGATATATGTGCACCCGTGTTTATAGCTGAACAATTTGTAACAGCCAGATCTTGGAAACAACCTAAGTACCCATCAACTGAGGATTGGATAAAAAAAGTTGTGGTTTTATACAATGGAGTACTACTCAGCCATAAAGAATGATCACATTGAGATACTTATAAATAAATGGACACAACTTGAGACCATACTCATAAGCAAAATAAACCAAACTCACAAGTGTAAATACCATATAGTCTCCCTAGTATGAGAGCTGGTAAGAGTTTATAAGATTTTATGGTAATCATGATTTCCCATTTCATTGCTTTGAAGCCTTTTAATGTTTTCATTCATCAGTTGGAATGGTTTATTTCTGTTTTGTTTGACTTTATTATGCATGATGGTATGAACAGCTGTTTTGAAGAAAACAAAACATTATGGCAGCCATTACTGATTTAATATAGTCTTGCTTAGAAGTCCTACCATGCTTCTACTCACCTATGACCATCAGTTCTATCATGTTGTATCTTATTGGGATTTTAAATAATGTGAGAGTATAAAATCTTTTTATTGAAAATGAGATATTATAGTAGCCATTGATCATAGTTATTCAGTTCAGAATGTCTTATAATTCTTTCATTCTCTTGAATGGTTTTATACTATTGTTATGTTTGATATTATTGTGTCTGAAACTATGCTCAACTATAGCAGAGAAAGAGATATTTTGATAGCTACTGTTAATGTCTAGTTGTCTTATTGTAAAGTGTTACATTGCTTATGTTGTTCTGTTCTGATCTGCTTTGTTCTACCCTCTTCTGTTTTATTCTCTTTAAAATAAAAAAAGAAGAAAAGTTTAGCACTCAAATCGTAAGTACACTCAGTACTCATAGTTAAATATCTGTACACAATCCCTAAACTGTGGTGTATTCACAAATGGACAACTTGTAACACCCAACTGAACCAAATCAGCATGGTTCTGGGTATGGAAGACCCACCTAAGGATTGTTGCCAACAACATAATAAGAGAACTGGAGGGGAAGATATTCCCCTGTTGTTCTCCCACAGAAGCTTGTCAATACAGCTTTCCAGATATACATGTGGTTGTTCTCATTGTCAGAAGAGCTTGGCTCCTCATTTTTGCTGAGGATGGCTGTGGTTCTTCTCAGGGGAGCTCTGGTTTTTACCTTGAGTGTCATTTCCTGGCTTCAGTGGAGATCCCTCAGCCTGTTGGCACAGATTCTTCATCCCACTGGCACAGACTTTCTATATTCCACCACTGAACTTTGGACCTACCCAGTGCAGATCCTTGATACAGACTTTTATGATACATAGTTTTGGACTCTAGGTCTCCAGCCAGATTTGTGTGGGATATTGTTATGGGATTGAGGCCCTCAGTTGGATTCTTTGGATTTCTAGTGCACAGACAGATCATTTTCACTCTTTTGCATTTTACTTTTTGTATGACTATTGTAAAATTATCCTATCATTTTTTAGTCCTGTGTTAAATACAGTCTCTTGTAAACCCTGACTACAACACTAAGCCTAATAATCCTGGCTTATGTCAGTGGCCCCCAAGCCACTGAATTCTGGATTCTGGACTCAACCAAATATAGCATTTGTGATTGGTTCATTGTCTAGAGCTTGGATTTGTGGTATGAGGGCTGCACCTGCCTAGAGGTGGAGCCTGAATATGATGTAATGGTGGGAAGAAGATGTGTCACGCTCTCTTTTGCCAGTTCATGCCTTGCATTTGTGGCTGCCAAGAACTGCGGCCCCACCTTGCCACCCTGCCTTGAAGCCAACCGAGTATTGACTGAAACCTCTAAGAACAGTAAGAAATCAACATTTCATGTTGGGCATCAGGTGTTTTGTCTCAGTAATGAGTAAAAAGTAACTAAAACACCTAGCCACTTATTTTTTTGTGGAGGCTGGTGGTGGATCTGGGCATTACACTCGGGGTCTTGAGCATGGAAAGTAGATGACATGCACCTGTAACTATTAAATATATTTTAAATGCATTTCCATAATGTGGCAAAGAAATTTTCACATTTTCTACTAATGAGACTAAAATGATGTGGAGAATTCTTGTTGGTTTGATTTTTTTAATCTATTTGACTCTTCTACATATAAATAGTGCCTAGTAAATAAAAAAGGAATATTAAATAATGAGGAATAGTAAAATAAGTAACTGATCATCTAATATCTTTATGAACTACATGGTTCATGAACAAAACCTTAGTGTAGATATTTCCTTCTGTTACCTATGATCAATTAAGTAAGTTTCTAATCTAATAAGAACTATGTGAAAATTCATATTAGTTATTTCCTATTACAATATTAAGTTTTTAATATATTAACTTTTGAGAACCGCGACTCTCAATTTACAAGTTGATATGCTTGACTATCTGATATAATAGCATCGATGTCAGAAGAGTGCTGTAGTTTTTCTTACTGCTTTGAGCTTCCAGAATGGCCTGGTACAGAGAATACCTGCATCGTACTCTGTCATCTTGGCTGAACCAGAAGAGCCAGCTGGAATAAATATGACATATAACCAAGACAGCTCTTTTTCTACTCTGAAACTTGCACTATGAAATTGATCATGGATGAATTAGGAACAGTCTCCGGAGGATATCTAAGAATAATTAAATATTGTTAGGGTATGAGCTCTAGTTTTTCTGATGATATTTTTCAACACTCGCACTAATTAGCAAATCATCATCTTTAGGCCATCATTCACAAATGAGCAGCCTACCCTTAAAAGTTATTTAAGGACAAAGCATAAGATTTTAAGTCACACAACTCACTGGCTGCTTTATAATGTGTCCTTCCTGATATTTTGTTGTTTTGTTAGTTTTTTGTTTATTGCCTCATGCATGTGATGCTTTCTTCAATTTATACCTTTGGAGTTTTTTTGAGTCATTTTCCCCTTGGTTTTCATGATTAATTTGTACTCTGCCTCTAAGTCTTAAGTTAAATAATACTGTAACTCAAATATTTTGTTACCTGAGCTTGGTGGTACAAGTCCTTGCTTTCCCCATCAAGTGATTGGGCATGGGACATATGAATGATTTTAGTAGGTGACAAAGTGGATGTGACTCTTTACCAGGAAGAACAACTTTGCAAATTGCTTACACAGAACAATTTTTCAGTATGCCCAAATATATGCAGATAGATTCATTTGTAACCTTTACTTCAATATCACATGAAATAGCAATTAATTGTAGTACTTTGATGTTTGGAAAATTATTCTGAATTCACTACCCACAAATGGAAATATCTTAAAAAATATTGTTAAGTCTAATATACAGAAGCAAGAAAATATTTACAGCAACTTTTATGTATAACCACATACTTATAATAATATATAACTAAGTAGATACATTTTATATGAATATTCATTCTTTAAATATAGAAAATTGAAGCAAAATGTTAACAGTGTCTTCTTAGAGAGAGTAATATCAATGAAAGGATATATAGTTTTACTGTATATGTACTCTCCACAGTATTTGGAATTTTTTACCTTGATGATCATATATTGTTTTCATAGGAATAAATGAAACTTAAGAAATACAATGTAGTTTAAATGCCAAAAATATAATATAAGGGGAAACTTTGAATAGTGATGATGCATTTAGGAAGGGCACAGGAATTCTTGAATGTTTTTAACTAGTCAAAACTGTGTTTATCAAATTTCTCAAAGAAAAAAATTTTCCATACAATTTTCAGACAATTCCAACAAAAAGAAAGGTTACTCTGGAGTACGTTGGCAATAACCACATTTTTCACTTTCTCAGGCAGTGGGGAAAATGCCAGGCTGAAATCTAAGTGTCTCTTATATCCTAAAAGTTCTGCATCTAATATTACATCCCTAATGGCAATTCTTTCTGCCTAAATAATGAGTTATCTGTAGGTGATAAAATCATCTGTTCTCTGAAATACAATTTTTGCTGTGATCACATCTCTTAAGAAGCTTTCATTCTATAAAGTCAAATTAGACAAAAGCCAATCAACTTGTTAATTATTCAATGTTGTTGAATGGGAACTATAATATAAGAACTGAAAATCAGTCACAATTCCAGGAAACTTTTTGAATAAAGCAGATGGCTTGCTTCATTATGAAAGGAGGAGTGTAAGAGTTAATCTGGTTTCCTTAATGCACATTAAGTGATCCACCTGGCATGTCTATTTCTGTTAACTTTAGAGATTACTCAAAATATGTCAACGTACAAAAATTTTTTTAAAAAAATTATTACATTTTTGTTTTCCAATAATTTGATACAGTAATTTATAATTTTCAAACATTCAGCTTTAAAGTATAGGGATGGCTTGATCTCTAGTAAATGTAAATATAACTTTTTCATATTTTCTTTATAAAAATAATAGGTTAAAATAATTTGTGTATTCACATAGCAAGCAAATATTTATCAAGCGGCATCTATGTATTTGGCAACCTGTGAGATACTGAAAGACATAATGAACAATGCCAGAAAAACTATGCCCTGGAAAGTGGTGTAACAGGTGCACAGAAGATTCTGATTCTGGTATAGAATAGGGGGCAGTCCACCCCTATTCTATTATACTCTGTCTCTTAATTTTGTATTTTTGATGAAATTATAATTACTGGTAAAAAGAAATCTGGAAGACTTTTAGGCTCCAAAATCAGCTGTAACCAGTAATTGATTAAGAGGAAAATGTCCAAAGCATAGTCCAGCACTTGGGTAAACTGTCCTGTCCAGTGTGCTTCATGATAACAATTTGCAATTAGGGAATTATCATGCTTAAGACACATTTTAACTAGCTGGAAAAGTTTAAATGTTTAAAGATACAAATACAAGAAGCTATTATTATACTATATTTTGTTTGAATGAGAATTTTTGAGACAGAGGTATACAGTTATTAAATAGGGTTCACAAGGCCAGGGATTTAGCTCAGCAGCACAAGCACCTGCCTGGCAAATGTGAGGTCATGAGTCTGATCACTGGTACCAAAAACATAAAAAACAAAAATAAATAGAGTTCATGAGTGGTATACCTTTAGTCCAGATCTTATCCCTTATGTTACACTGTAAATACTATTTTTTGTAAAAGAGAGTAAATTAATTATTTTTTTCTTCTAACATTTGAAATCACTTTCTCAGTCAGCACTAAATGGTAAACTTAAAATTAGCAGTCTGATACTTTTCAATTAATATCGTCTACAAAGATTCATGCAGTACATGCATGGGAGCATATTAGCAGATATATAGAAACCATCAACATTTAACTTACGCTGAAAACTGGAAAGAATTTCGTATTTATAACAACCACATCTCACTGAGTGGCTGAGAGTGATGGAATGCTTGGAAACTTGCATGTTTCTTGCAGAAAAATGAGTATCAATAATTTGACTCAGCAGGCTGGAGACATAGCATAGAGACACAAGCACCTGCCTGGCTAGAGCGAGGTTGTGAGTTCAATCCCCGGTACCAATAATAATAATATAATAATAATGATTTGACTCAGCTAAATGAAAATTCTTGATGCATGTCAAACTTAGAGGTATTCAACTGTCACTCCACTTAGAGTCTTTCCATTCAAGAACAAAGATATGACAATAGAACATTCAGACTGCTCTTGGGGCCATGGAACTTGTATTTTAAGAGAGTCGGTTGTAGGAGTTCGGTTATTTTATTCTGTGCCTTTAAAAAATCTGCAGTGTGCAAATATCTGCTTTTTTCATCTACACAATGTTTCACTTACCTCTAGACTCCATTTGCTTAAAGAAATAATAATCCTTTTCTCATTTGGGGTTTTTCAAAATATGACTGGCTATACTTGCAAGTTGGTATACGTTACTAGTTCCAATCCAATAGGTTATTGGATCCAACAGGTACCCTTTAAATAGTCCGATCAGTTATTAGTGCCATCCATATGGCCATACTACCCTTAGAAAGGCTTGATGAATAGAATCACTATTAATCCTGCCTTGGGCAAGAAATCAAATAAATCAATACATCATTAAAGTCTTAAGAAAACACAGATCCTTAGAAGAAAAGTGATCTGAGATCACATTTTAAAATTATTCAAGGATTATAGAGCTTTTGTGAAACCCAAATCTCTTCTAAATATAGCTTATAGAGTCAGTTTATGTTCACAACCTAAGGCATCAATAGAGAAGCTCAGTAAATATTACTTAAGAACATGCTGTTCACTAAATGTTATCATTACTTAGAGACATCTTGAGTTTTAACGATTTGAGTTCAAAAGCATGTGTGAAATTTACACTTTCTAAGTTTTTGTACAAAGGAATATCAAACCCTAATAAGTGCATTAGGGTATTCCAGAACCATATTCTAATGGTCTCTTTTTAAGATTGCTTTAAATAAAAATTTCATGACAAGAGAAAGAGCTGTGGTGAATGCTGAGATGAAGACTATTATTTGCCCTCCTCTTGCAGCGTCGCACCAAGGTATTTAGAAAGCCTGGTGAGTCTGTCATCCAAATACTTTGTAGTCCCAGCTCAGTGGGTTTTCACCCCCTCTGTGCCAGGTTGCCCTGACTCTCCTGTGGCTACACTGTTTTTCGACTGTCATTTTTATTGAAAAATAAAAGCTAAATTGGAGCTTCAGAATACCTTCCATTTAACTCCTTTAATAAAACAGGAAAGATAAAAGTAACCTAGTCACAAGAAAAGTGTTTTTGAAAGCTATACCTTGGATATCAGAGATGCAGAAATAAAAGGCTGCTTCAAAAATAGAGCCCACTGGCCTTGGTCTGGCCTTCTGCAGCTCTTCTATACTAGACCTGCTTTTAGCTTTAATTTTTTATTCAAGAACTTAAATAGGAAACTTGAAATAGTTTGGATCAAATATCACAACAAATGAAACATGAGCAGCACTTCAGTTTTTAAAATTCATTCTTACATACCTGAGCCACAAAACTTCATCAGGCAATTTTGCATGTGTCTATTGGAAAACAGAAAATTCTTTATATTATTTCTTTCTATCCATCCACTAATCCTGTGGAAAGATTAGCATTTGCAAAGTGTATACTATTCACTGACTTAATGAGTGCTGAGATGTACTAAACCAAAGCAAACAAGAACCTGTGTAATGCTGTATTTGCATATGAATTCTTTTAAAAGTTTAAGTTTAATCATATCTGTATGTTCTAATCTAGGGGTATTAAGACTGTGCTCCTCAGTTGTATTACTAATATCATTTTCACATATTTTCAAGTCATCCCTATAGCTGAGTAATTATAACTCTATTCAGTACATATATATTGACTTCTGAATTAATACCTACAAAAGACCAATAAATTTGCATAATAATAGTATCTCAAAACAAACTGGCTAGAGATGTTAGTGTTCTATATGACATCAACAGGATTGTTAACTATATTGCTGAACTGACCAATATAACTAACAAGAACCTGGAAGAGGAAGGGATAGGATAGGGCTAAGGGAAGGGATTAATAATAGTCTATTGATTTTGAAGAAAATTTTTATTTTTCTATTAAATAGATCATTTAGAGTTACTCCGTTCAGTAAATACAAGGTTCTCCTGTAGTCCCCAAAATTACAACTAATAATTTAATAAGGTGACTCTAAAATACTCCTCTTTTACCCTCTTAATTAGTGCAAAAGACACAATTCAAGATTATGATATTCCATTCTGGCTCTTATATATCTTTAAGTATAATTTTTTTTCAAAAAGAACACTCTCTTTCAGTCATTTCGTATTATTCTAACCAATCAAAGAGAAATGGGGAAATGTAAGTTGTAATGATATTAAATGTATCTCCCAGCATAAGCCACTATTGATGAAGGATGATTTGTGAAGAGACAACTGCTTTCTACCACTGGCAGATTTTTAGGCGTGTGCTAAAAGCATTCTAGTGGCCTTCAATCAGAGCTGCCTCATTACCGTGAGCATAGTATTATTTTAAATTAGCTTTTTATATATAATTAAATAACACCTACTCTACAAAGTACCTCTTATTTTCCCTTCCAGCATTTTGTATGACTACCTTCAAAATAAGTTTCATAGAACAGGCAAAGAATAAACAGAAAGAAATTACTTTTGCCTCATAAAGAGAAAGAAAAAGGAAAAAAAGTGGATAAATTTGGCAGCCTCTCTTTTGATTCGACCAAACAATCTCTTTTTAAAAAGCACCATTATGCTTAATAATTGCATAATTTTCCCTAGGCTCCAATAAAGCCTATTTTAACAATGTTAAAATGTAGGTAGCTGTACCATTGTCTTACACACTTCAATAGGGCATAACTGATGTGATCCAAATTGTGATTCTTTCTACATCATTTTGCTCATTGAAGGATTCACTTACTTTCTTGTTTTATTTTTGTTTTGCTTTTGATGCATTCCCTAGTCCAAGACAAAGGATAATTTGAAGATGTTGAATGCTAAATTGTCTTTTAACTATTCAAACAAAAATTTCTTTTCTAACAACAGCATTATTTTGATAATGCAAAGGAGATGAGAATAAAATCATAAACATTTCACTTTGGGGTGGCCTAGTTTTGTTCAAAGTTTCAAAATGTGAGGTAATTTATTACACATATATTTTGAAGAGGGTATTTTAGTTCAGATGTGATGGTACATACTTTGGGGATGTGCTAAAATGAAGTTTCTTCTTTTCATAATGTGATGCTTTAACAATTAGTGTATCACATCTTGGTGGAGATAATATATTCTGAAAATTATTGGCATTTTTGGTTTTCCTAAGCAAAAATACTTTTTATATATGACTTGTGATTTAAATATTATTTGTTTTCCTGCCTACACTAAATATATGAGCAGAGTCAAAGAGAAAAGAAACTTTTGAAAAGTATATTGAGTAGAACAAAAGCGATAAGTTGAAAAGTATATTGAGTTGAACAAAAGTGATAACAGTTGTGGAAATAACTAAAGTCATAGTGAGTAAAAGAAATTATATAGCAATCAACGCATATGTTAATTAGAAAAGCTTCAGTCTAGACCCCTGCTTCAATATCTGGCCAAAACAAAAGCAAAATAAACCTAAGACCAGCAAATAGAAATGCATTGGAAGATGAAAACAAATCTATGCAATAAAATTGTTGAAACAAATAAATAGTTCTCTCATAAAATTAGTACAGTTGTCAAGAATCATGAAGAAAAATAGAAATTTCCATTTTGCCAATTTCCAAATTGGCAAATTTTTTAAAATTTAGCTATTCTGATGTCTCATTGGCAATTTGCAAATTTCCTATATCCAATAAGAACAGATATCATTGTAGGACTTGAAAACACCAAAATGCCACAAACAATTCTAGACATACTCATTTAACTTCTCATAAAATGTACCAAATCCACTATAAACAAAAATTACCAAAACAGATTCTGGCAGAAATAGAAATTGCCATAGACTTACAACTTTTAAGGAAAATTAAATCCCTAATAAAACTCTACTCCAGCTGAAGTTCCTAAACCCAGATGTACTAAACAGAATTTTTGGGCTGGGGATTTAGCTCAGTGGCTTAAGTGCCTGCCTGGCAAGCATGAGGTCATGAGTTCGATCCCCGGTACCAAAAAAAAAAAAAAAAGAATTTTTGCTAACTGCCCAAATAATTAATGCAAAGTCTTCTAGAACTAGAAAAACCATCTTCTGATTCATTTTTACAGAACCTGATGTTCCTCATTAATAAAATATAATGGCATAAAGGAAAAATTCACATCAATATTACTTACCAGTATAAATGTAGATCCCTTAATCTCTTAGTAAACTATTCTTAAATAGAATTCGACATCGTAAAAAAGAAAAACATGCCACAGACAAAGAGGGTTTGACTTTGGCTCACTCAAAATCAAACAATGAAACTCAATATATTAACAAGCTAAAAGAAGAAAAAGCAATTATATCAATCTATTTGGAAATGTGAACAAATTTCAGCCAACAGTCATGCTAAAATTCTCACAAGAACAAGCATAAAAGGGAAATTTTTCATTTTGAAAAACATCAATTAAAACAATTGTAGCATTATACTGAAAAAAAAATTCAAAACTCAACAGTGGAAGAACCAATAATACAAAAAAAATGTAGAAAAATGTCTTCATATATTGGAATACACAAGCAAAAGACAAAAAAGACATTTCAACAAAAACTGTATAAACACAGGTATTAAGCACATGAACAAGTGCTTAATTTTTAACAAGAATTAGAATAATGAAAGTGAACAACCACAATGAGACATCAGAACAGCTAAATTTTTTAAAGAAATTATCATTAAATGCTAGTAAATATACTGAGAAAGGATATAATTCCAGTGTTACCAGTAAAAATATAAAATGATACTGCTTCCCTGGAACAGATTGAGTTTCTTAAAAAAATGAAAAATAAAAATTTAAATTATTACATGTTTATATAATAACCATACATCTCACAATTGCATCCTGAGCTTTTATTCTGAGATAGAAAACTTTATGCTCACACAAAAACTTGAAAATGTGTGTTTATCAGACCTCTATTCACAGTAACAAGATAGAAAAAAAAAGCAAACAACTCATATGTTGTGGGCCAAGAAAATGTCTCAAAGATCTGTGGATCTTTGTAATATTATGTAGCAATAAACTATATATATATATATATATATATATATATATATATATATATGCAACATATATTTAATATTATTATTGCATATATATATGCAATAATATATATATTTAATATTGTTTATTATTGCATATATATATGCAATAATATATATATTTAATATTGTTTATTATTGCATGGCAGCAATAAAGAGGAAAAAATCACTAATACATTAACTTGGGTAGATTTCCAGATGAGTGGAAAAAGTTCATACCAACCCATATGTACCATATGGGTTTTTCACAAAACTTCTTTGGAATGACAGATCTATGAAAAAATAAAAAGGGAAAACAGATTGGCAACTGCCAGGAGTTTAGGGCCAATTTCTAAGTATTTGGATAAGTTTCTAAGTGTTTGCATATTTCTCAATTCCTGCTGTTTTGTAGCTCACAGAAGATATCTGTCACTATTTCAATTATTTTAAATGTGTTCAGACTTCTTTCACAGACCAGTATATGGACTATTTTGGTATTCATTTTGTGGGTGCTTTTAAACTTGTTTTCTGCTGTTCTTGTAGGCAGCAATTAGAGGTTCAACTGTATAGCTGAATTTTGTGTACACTCAGTAACTTTCTGCCTAACTATTCTGTCAATTTTTTTAAGAAAGAGATGTTGACTTCTTTAACCATAATAGTTAACTCACCTGTTTTGCATTTCAACTCTATTAGTTTTTTTATTTTAATATTTTTGAGTATACACATTTAAGATTAGTGTTCTTCATGGTAAATTAACTCTTTTATCATTTCATGAAATCTTCCTATTCTAGTAATTTCTTCTGCTAAGGGTGTACTTTAAGTCATTAATATGGCCACTGTTTTCTTTTGATTAATGTTTCTGTTGTAAAGCTTCTACCTTCTCATTATGTCAGCTACTATTGTTATGTTTGACTAAATTTTACTTTGACAGTACACAGTTATATTTTGTGATTCTAAAATAAATTTTGCCAGTTTGGGATTTTCTATTGCTACATGTAAATATTTTACATTTTAATTAATTTTTGATCTGCTAGTGCTTAAATCTGTTTGTATTTTCTGTTTTTATATACAATTTTTCACTTTTATTACTTTCCTATATATTATTTGTGCATTCTTTAGAATTCAACTTTATTCTTCTAGAATATTGTTAGTGCAGTATATCTCTTTATATTATTTTTTAGCAGTTCTTCAACTTATTTTACATGATTGTGGACAAAATTTACCAATGTTACCATTTCATCAGTTTAATTGAAGTTTGGAAGACTTATATCCCTTTAAACTGTTTCACACTAACCTATTTAAAATATGATTGTATTAATTACAATTTGAACATTTCAAACCACACTGAGAAAAGTTATAATTTTTTCTCTGATCATCAAATATAATTGTGAAAACTCAAGAGAAAAAAGTCTGTTTTACACAGTATAGCCAGATTTCTGCCTCTATTCCTTCTTCATTTCTGATGTTCCTAGATTCTTTGGTCACTCTTGTGTATAGAACTTTCTTTAGCCATTAGTTTAGAGTAGGTCTGCTGCAAAAACTTTTAAAGAATATTTTCTCTATATATGGGAGTTTCAACTGATATTTTTTTCTTTCAACTGATATTTTGTTTTTTCTACAATTGAAACATACTGAGCAACTTCCTTCACAACTCTACAGATGTTAATGAAAAATCTTTTGTTATTAACAAGTAACATTTCTCTCTTTAAGATTTCTTGGAGCTTATCATATCCTTAGTTTCTTAATTGTATTTATTTAATATGCATGTGTTAATTGTATGTATTTATTTAATGTGCATGAGTCTTTTTCCAACTTTGAGTTCTGTTCATTTTCAATCATTATTCTCTCAAGCACATTTTCAGTCCTGTTTTCAGTTCCCCATCACCTGAAAAACTTTAATCTTTAATATCTGGCATCTATTAAGTATTTGTTATCCTCTCACAGATCCCTAAGACTCTTCTTTTCCTCTCAAATATATTTTCTCTTGTATCCCACATTAGAGAATTTTTCTTGTTCTGTAAGTTTTTTATTCTTTCCTGTGTCTATCCTCTCTGCTTTGGTATAAGTACTTGTGTTCACAAAAAATTTATATTTTGGAATAAAGTGCCATAGTGATTGTGTTACAAGGTAGGGTTTCTGGGGGGGTGAATGCCTCATGAGGGCTCTTCCCACATGAATAGAATTAGTGCCCAGATGAGAGTCCCAGGGAACTGTTCACTCTCCATCAGGTAAGGACTCCTTTTGAAGACATTACCTTGAAGTGCAGAGCAAGATCTCAGCAACACCAGAATCACTAGAACATTGTTTTTAGACTTATCAACCTTCAGAAGTATAAATAATAATTTCTATTGCTTATAAATTACTTGCCCTAATTATTTTGTTATGGGAGACTAAACAGCCTAAGGAAACGTACACTGAGTCTTGTTTCATCTGTTGTTTTACAATTTTAAATTTTCCACTTGGTTCTTCTTTATATCTTTATTTTTCTTTTCTGAAATTTAATTTTTTCATTTAAAGTATCTTTGCAATTACTAATTGAAAGATATTTTAAATCTCAACAGATAAAATCTCTGATTTAAATGTTGGCATCCTCAATTTTTTTCATGTAGTTTGGTATCTCTCTTGTTTTTGATATTACAAACTATTTCTTACTGAAATCTGAATATTCAAGTGCTATAAGATTCTTATTTAAACATCATAACAGAAGAAAGTTTTACCTAGTAACTGAAAAGATGTGTGCCATATAAGTTTCTCTCATGAAACGCAAAGGACTGGGTCAAAGTTACTGAAGAGTTAGTGTGGTAGTTCACACCTCTCATTAAAATTTAGCTGTATAATCTTGGACTAGGAGCATCAGGAGGTTTGTTCTATTCCCCTCTTAGCCTTGACAGCACCCTTTGGGTAGAGATGTGGCCTCTTTGCCTGTACAGTGGTGAAATTTCTCTTTCTTCTAGTCCTACTCTGAAACCACTCCATTGTATAGGGAAAGTATACCTTGTTACTTCCAGGTATGAGTGGAACTACAGAGTCCTTGTATGGGCCCCAAGCTACAGGGCTAGAAGGCTCTTACCACCTGGCTTTCTCAGAAAACTACCCTACCAGGAAGCTTGGAGCATCTCATTGCCACTTTCTGTACTGTTCAGAATAGGATGGTTCTTATTTGCTCACTTCTTAGGGAAGTATTTTCCTGGTCCATTGCCTAGAGATCAAGGATCTTTTGTTGGGATATTTTTGGCCTATTCTCATTGATATTTCAGGATATCACTTTATTCAACTCCATGTCTGGTATTAGGAGTGAAAAAGAAACACCAAGGACTCACTAATACATCTTTATATTCATCCAAGCATCTCTAGATGATCTGACTTCTTTTTTCCTTATCTTGAAAAATCTTTCTATGTTTTCCCAGAACCTTCAATATACAGAAGATATAGGGAAAAGTTCCAGCCATTATTTAATTATTCCGAAAACTATCTGTGAATATGTATTTTTTTTCTTTTCTGTGAAGTTTTATTCAGTATTCCAAGAGGACAGGGTAAACTTCTGCCAGAAACATGCTGCATAATATCTGGTTATCAGCA
Source organism: Dolichotis patagonum (assembly GCA_004027295.1). Taxonomy (NCBI): domain Eukaryota; kingdom Metazoa; phylum Chordata; class Mammalia; order Rodentia; family Caviidae; genus Dolichotis; species Dolichotis patagonum. Next base: position 84,383 of record PVJX010001105.1, on the reverse strand, counting down.
TTCAAGGCTATTCAAATCAAAAGGCTGCTGCAATTCTTTATAGCTGTGTAGAATACATGTGTGAATATTTCTTAAAGGCACTCATAGTTTCTACGTGTAATGGGGAGAAAGTGGAATGAAGTAAGCTATGGTTTCCCCAGCCCTCTCCTAGTTCATCCAGAATAGCTCAGCTTTTATCTATTTTCTGTTCTGAGCTTCCACATAAAATTTTACCTGAAAAAGAAAGTGTAATGATCTTCAAAAGTTGGAAAATATCTTAAATTTCAACTTGCCTTAATGGAGTTTTTTAACAGAATGCGCCCTAATGAGTATGATTTAAGTGATTTTTTTTCCACAGTTCTCACCATTTGAGAACCAGTAACGTAGATGCATAGGATTGTTTTTTATTGTTCTTTCATCACATAAAATGAATGTTTGATGGCACTAGGCATTGAGTTTACCAGAAAACTTGAGGTGGAAAGGTCATATATTTCCAAGAGTTTGCCTAGGTTATGTGCCAAAGAACTAAGAGTTTAAGACAGGAACCAGTAATATTTCAAATAGGAAAAGATAATTATACCACTCAACTTGAAAGAAAGAAAGTCAACTTTGTTCTAAAAGAGGAAACAGAAGCAGCTTTTGAGCATTTAATCAAATTATGCTCTGCACACAAATTATGCACTATACAGAAAGTGACTGCATTAACCATGTCAGGTATCTGTTTAAAATAAAGAATGAAATAATAGTACTTATAACTGTCCTTTTAAGTTCATGGAAATATTATTGGGTAGTGTGTATAGAGTAAATTAAAATTGTAAGGATTTTTTTTAAAGCTTGAAAACCTTAGTAATAAAACTCAGAATATCTGAGTTCCTCCTTGCTCACAAATAGAAGGAAAAAATATTATTCTATTCTAGATCTTTGGTCATTTTCCCTCAGCTACAGTAGCTATGCCACTCAAGCTCACCTCTAGTGTGAGACAAGCAGTGTTCCCAGTGTGTCATGGCACACAGTTTGATGTCACATCTATTGTGACTCAGATGATGGTACATGTAACTTGTATGCCTCCACCTTCCACTTTTCTTCCAAAATATCAGAAACATCCCATGGGCAACTGGATGAGCACGTGGACTACGGTGATGTGCGACATTCTGGACACAGATGGCACCATCTGTGTCCAGAATGGTGGCAATCAAATTATGTGGAGTAAAAATGTCTGCTTCAATGAGCTGGTCACATGCCAGAAGGAGGAAACACAGAAATTTACCCAGAAGGCCCTGCCACCATGGAAAAGTTCCATGAGCTACCTCTTCTAAGGTTCAGCCCTGACGACAAATTCTAACATTTTCCCCAAATCGACAGAGGTGAGGGCTGATTCTCAACCTAATTAAGACTAAACAGGCTTGAATATTTGTTAGTTGCCACTGGTTTCTCTGAACTGTATTCTATTATAATTATTATTGCATTTTAGCTGTATACACTTGCATTTAATCTGCTTTCATTGGATCCATTCTCCCCATAGCCCTTTCAGTCCACTCTCTGTCACTGCCCCATTTCCCTTCACTAACAGACGCCCCCATCTACTTTCACATTTCATGCTGTACATTTCTTTCATGTTTTCCACTTTCTTTTTCAGCACTAAGAATTTAACCCAGTTACACCTTTCATTGTTATTTTTATTTTTATTTTTATTTCAGATGATATCTTACTAAGTCACTAAGTTCCCCAAATTATCCTGGAAATTGCCATCCTCTTGCCTCAGTTTCCTGCAGTCTTGAGATCACAGGCATGCATCACCATACTTGTTTTTCTGAGACTGAATTATTTTACTTAACATGTCAATCTCCAATTCCATCAATTGTTTTCAAATAACATGATTTCTTTCTTATTCATGACTGAATAGAACTGTGTTATCTATGATTATGTATCACATATTTTTTATTCATCTATCCAGTGATAGATATCTTAAGTTTATTTCATAAGTTATTTCTGATGGATAGTGCCACAATAAACATGAGTGTACAGAAATCTCTTTCATATGCTGAATTTAATTTATTTACATATATACCAATGGCTATAGAGCTGATTATAAAGTAGAACTATTTTTAGCTTTCTGAAAAACCCCCATACTGTTTTCCATTTGACCATACTAATTTACATTAACACCAGCAGTGTAGAAGAGTTTCTTTTTCTCCATATGCTTGCCAGCAGGTTTTTTTTTTTTAATTAGTCACTCTGGATAGTAAGAGATGATATTCTATTTGCTTTTCTTTAATGGTTGTTGTAGTCAGCCGTTGTGCAGAGAACAACTGGAATCAGGACATGGAGTTTATAATATTATTTTTATGATGGTCACCCAGAATTAACACAAGAAAATTCAGGAAATCTATCCACAACACCAAAAACATAGAATATTTAGTCAAGGGCCTGAATCCCACAGCAATGTTCCACATGAGTCCAGATAAAGACCTAGAGCTCATGACAATGCCTCCCACAAGTCCATCTGGAGGTCTAGAACCCACAAGAAAGACTCAAGCCAGTCTCTTTTACAGATCCGTGCTGGGAAGGCCCAAAGGTCAGCGGTGGAAACTAGGAAGTCTATGCCAGCAGTGTGAAGGAGCTGTGCTCATAGGTTGAGGGTTCTATGCTGGAGCCAAGAAGTCACACTCAGAACAAGACCATGGCTGTCCTGAAAAGCACCACAGCCATCCTCAGCAACATAGAGGCCCCGAGCTCCGATGACGACAAGCACAGTTGAGTACATGCCAGGAAGCCAGTGTGACAACTTCATCCTGGAGACCAAGCGGCACACATCTTCCTCTCCAGAGACAGGAAGCAATGCTCGATGTGAGGACCAGAGCTTTTCCAGGAGAACCTAACTGCTCAAACAGCAACACGTAGGAGAACCCGCAATGCCTCAGTGCGTTAACACCGTAAGTTCTCCTTCTCCACATCTCAATTTATGCTGGCAACTTTCCTCAGGTGAAACATCTACGCTCAGCAGCATCGTGATTCAATTCTGCTGGCGTTAAGTTGACCACCAGTTTTTAATCTGCAACAATGGTTAAGGGTGTTAAGTATTTTCCATATATTTACTGTCCGTTTGTATTTCTTTTGAGAAGTATCTGTTCAGATCACTTGGCATTTACTAATACATTTTGTCACCATTGGTGCTAGATTTTTGGAGTTATTTATGTTTTCTGGATATTAATCCACAAATTTTGAAATAGTAGCTGAAGAGAATTTTTCCCTATCAGCAGACCGTTTCTTCACTCTCTTGACTGTTTTGTTTGTTGTGCTAAAGGAAAAAGCTTAATTTTAAGTGTTTAAAATGCTAATTTCTATCAGAGGACATAAGTTGCCTTACATTTCTTTGAAAGTTTTTTTTTTTAATTCATCAAGAAAGAATTAAAACAAAAGCTATGGGATATCACAAAAACAAAGACTGTACCATTCATGACAACCAGATTACTATAAAACATATTTTCTCTAACTGAAATAAAATATAAGGAAGTTTATGTATAAAATGTGGATTTTCAAAGAGTAATTGACCCTAAATATTTTGCCTTGTATGTTAACATGATTGCAAAGACACAGTAAACAAATGTGCAAAAAAAGCAAAAAAGCCAATTCTTTGAAGGCTTTACTAACAACATAACAGACTGTTGATCTTGTGAGATCTTGTAAGGAGCAAAGTTAGCCAAGTATTTTGTAACATGTTAAAAATAGAGGATAAGACAGGTAAGGTTTTTTGTTTGTTTGTTTTTTCTTTTCTGTGATCCATTTTGTGTTTGGTCTCAATTAGGGATCTCTATGATTATGTTGAACTACATTGTGGCAAAAAATGCAAATACTTCACTGTGACAAAACGGTAGTTGTGGATCACTGCCTAGTTCCTGGAGTTCAAAACACAATCAACACTCACTTTGCTCACACTAAGCATCCGCAACTATCTAGCTTTGAAAAGACTCGTAAACTTTGTGTTCATATTTTTTTAATTGGCCACAAGTTTTGAATGCTTTAAAATATAATTTTGTTTTACTTTTTTATTTGTCTCTAGTCTATTGATTAAAGACATATTTAAATAAACTTTATATATTGATTTGAATATTATAATTTTGCAGCATGGGTAAAATAAAAAAATAGAAAAAGTTATGCTTTTTGTTAATAGCTTCATTTTCGCTCTTTCCTGTGACCTTTAAGGGTGGTTAAAAACTAAAAGTAGAGTTAGTGTTTTAATTCTGTCATTGAAAAGATATTTTTATATTTTTAAATTTACCTCTTTGTGAGAGATATCTATTTCTAAATTATAAGCTTATTACTTATAATTATTTTTTGGAATGAAACTAATATAGAAATATAAAATACAGTAAAAGACAGTAAATATCAAAGTAAATGATGAATGTTATAACTATATAAATTTGTGTTATTGTCAAAAGGAGACATACGGGAAAACTGGAAGGAATAAATTATTGGTTTAATACATTTTATATACTATAAAGATTATTCTAGTGTTTAAAAAATGGACTTTATGTACATTATTGCAGCTAATGAATAATGATTTATAGGGAAAATTCCTTTCTAATAGTTCCACTAAATAATTAAATATATATTAAGAGATAAACCCAAAACAATCATATATTGTATTACATAAATAAATAGGCATCAGAATCTTATATATAAAATAAGAAATTTTCCTGTTTGGAGTTTACTAAAGAACAATAGAGTTAGGAAATAAAATTAAGTAATTGTGTTGTGTTTAGGCTATGGGGAAGAAATAAATAAAAAGCTAATTGGACAGAAAAGTATCAAGAAATCAGAGAAACTGGATTTCCTTGTTGCTTCAGGCACTTTGTTTCAATAAATTAGAAAGGTGTAAATTACACTCCAAATTGAAATTCAATCTGCTAACATCAACAGGATAAAACAAGTATGTATCTCTCTTTGCATTTTTATCCATGGAACATTGGGATCTCTGACAAAAGGACCACCTGATGTCACAGCTCTTTCAAACAAAACCTTGTTAAAAGCGCATAATTTTCAACAAATGGGGAGAGTGGCAGAGATGAAGTCTTGATGATGTCTATTTTAAAACTGCTGCTTTATCATGAAAGAGGCTGAGATTTTTCCAAGGGGTTGGGAGTCATTAAGGAGTACATAACTTATAGAGTAGACAGAAATAAAATGTTAAGAAACCCTGGAGTATGATTATATCAACAGTGATACTGCACCAAAAACAAAAATTTCTTTATATTTTTGTTATGATTCTGCAAAAAAAAATACAGCATCTGGAATTTTCTTCTAACATAAAACAAAGAGCATGGTGTAAGTGGCTAATGTCACTTTTAGCTTTTATATTTTCTGATATAAATATGTGTGTGAAATGGAATATAATGAAAGAAACAGTAACTCTAATTTAAGGCTTAGGGCACATTTGGGAATTGTATTTGGTTATCTTCACCCAACAAGCTATTAAATTTCCTTGTTGTTCCAGGATCATAATATAATGAGTGACTTTTAAAAGTAAAATGGAAAAAAAATGATGAAGATATGTTTAGTCACTGTTAATTTTCATGATTATGCAAGTAACAGGAAGATATCATTTAACTTCAATTAAATTAAAAACACTGGAATAACAGACAACACCAAATATAGGTGGAATTATGGAGAATCAGAATCTGGTATGTACTGCTGACAGGAGCCTTGAATAATAGAACTAGTATGGATAACCCACTGAAACTAATCAAACAAATGAAGCACCACTATACCTAAGATACTATATCATCCCAGAATATTCACAACCCAAAGAAATACAATGTGAGCCAAGATCATGTATCAAGATGCTCAATAAGGATGATTTATAGTGGCAGAAACGGGCATCTGTCTCGAGGTTCATCACTATGAAAACAGATTAAATATCACAAATAAATACAGTTAATTCTATATACAATTGGAAAGATTTTACAAAATATGTCGTCATGAGAAATGTAGATTGCCACATTGTGTGAAACCCTTAAACATGTGAAAAATATACACAAAGGTAAAAGAAAACCAATTTTTTAATAAATACAAATATTAAAAAAATAAATTTAACTATTAAATGGTTCTATGTGACAAGAGGCAAAGGAGATTTAAGTGTAATGATAAAAAAAACTAAATAAAAATCAACAATCATAAATAGATAAACTGGAGTAGTAATGTACTGTTGTGACTTATTCTATATGTAGTCTTATATGAAATAAACATGAGGAAAATTTAACATATATGTACTATAATTTGAAATTATATGAATAGCAAAAAAGTACAACTTAAATTAAAATTGACACTTCTGTGGGATGTTTGCACACTGACCACTATATGCTCACGATGAGTCAGGCGTGTAACATTCACCTTCAAGGCACTGTCTCCTTTACTGCTCACAGCAATCCAATAAGACAGTCACCCTAAAACTCAAGTTACTTTTGCATCACTGATTCTTCAGTGGCTAATTTCTGCGCAAAGAAAAACATCTTTCTTTCTTCATTTTCTTTCTTGTAGAAATAGAAGCAATATTCAAACCCAGATCTTGATATTGAATTTCGTCTGTTTCATTGCCATTGCATACACAGTCAAGAATCACAGAGGAGCAGCATGCATTGGTATTGTCCTCAGACTTGTTTAATCAGTTTTCATCCCCTGTGCCCACTGGTGCGCTCAGTAACATTGCATCTTATTGCACGTTACCAAGTCTATTAACACTTGCTGCAATGGATAATGAGGATCCGACTCCTTAACACTTGACTAACCCATCAGCTATACCCTTTCCATTGTGTTGTCCAGTGTTTTAGCTGTTAGTGTTCTTCAGATGATTAACCCTAGTGCTATTATGCATAGAACAACACTGATACAAATTCTTTTTTTGTTGGTTTTTTTGGTCTTTTTGAGACAGGCTTGTCTGGAGCTTGCAATGATCCTCCTGTCTCAGTCTCCTGAATGCTGAGATTACAGGCATGTGCCACCACACCTGGCTTAAAACACAAATTCTTTAGATACAAAGTCTTCAGGGACTAAAAATTCCTCTGTTTACTTTGTAGTAATCTCAGGCCCATATGAACATATAGATTAATAACTTTAAGTCATTTCATCCAAAATATTGAAAACAAGATTAATCTTTTTTTAATCTACTGTCCATAATCAACTGACAAATCTTTCAGATTTTAATTCAAAATATTTTTATAAGACATACTCTGCTTTTAAACCCTGCTGATACTACCTTTACTGACACATTATTACTTATCTAACACGTCTTAGTGGCCATTTGACCTGTTTTATTATCTTGTCCTTCTTAACTTGATCAATTCGAAGTCCTACTAACGGAGGTACATTGCTGACATGATAAAACCTCTTCAGATCTATCCAATCACATTTTTATTCCTCTAGGATTGTTTTAATTTCCCTCTCAGAATTTATATATTATTCTCTGATACAATTCTTAAATTGCTCTTGTGTATTCTGTTTTATTATTTAAGGATACTGCAATAATGCTTCCTTGTACTTAAGACTACTTAGTTCACTATTTTTAGTATTCTCTTTTCAAAATCCCCTTTGCAGCTCTCATTTCCAGATGGATGGATGGACCTCTTTTTTTACCTTTACAGACTCAGTTGAAACACCCTTATTTCAGTAAGAGTAATACTTAGGCTACTATCATATCCTATTGGATTTTTTTTTCAATCAATGAATTCTATTTTTAAGAAAATAGCTGTTTATGTATCTATTTTACACAAACTCAGTGGAGATGTCATCAATGCCTACCTAGCAAGGTTCAGATTATAGCAGGTGTTCCTCAATGTTTAATAAAACGAATTTCTCTACAATTGGAATACATTATTACTAATGCCATTTAGAATCTCTTGCTTCCAAAATTCTGTCCTGAATTTAAAAGTTTTATATTTTTGCTTTTTCTTCCTTTAACATATGGGAAAAAGACAAATGGTGACTACAGCTATACTATCATTAAAAAAAAAAAGAAGAGTAATATGGAATGAAAATAAAGATAAAATCAATATGATTTCAATTAATTTATAGTTATAATTGAATATATTAGAATTCCTTTCTTACTAATTGTGGAAGACTACAGAATTTTTCTCATGAGTTCTCACATCAGCCATGGATATCTCCTGCAATTTCTATTCACCATTCTATCAAAAGACCAAACCTGTACAATAAGAAAAATAAAATGAATAACAAAGAAGAAAATATTTTAATTGTAATAGAAGAAATAAAGCTTCTGTTATTTGAAGATGATAGGGTTATAAACAATCAAGAAACCTAAACAACAACCAAACAAACAAAAATACTAGATCTGTCTGATAAGTGAGTTATTCAAGGTCATGAGATACAAAATGAATATAAACTACTAACTGCATTTCTATATTTTATCAAAAAAAGAACAATAAAATTTTTCACTTTACTTATAAATTCATAAAGTTATTATACATTAGAAAAAATATATATAAACTACAAATGGCTGAGGAATAACTAAAAACAGGTAATTGGAGATGAGAATACATTAATGTTAAAATTTTTATTTCTACTCAAACCCACTGGTAGAATCAAAGCAATTTCAATTAAAATTTATTGTATGAAAGGACAAGTTAATTCAAAAAGATTTTTGAAAATGCAAGCACAAATAGCCAACGTGATTTAAAGAACAACAAAAATGTTTTACATGATTTCAAGAAGTTATTGTGAAGCTACAGTAATAAAAGAATGAATAATAATTGGTGAAATGGAATAATATGTCTAGAATTATACACATATTGTGGAAAGATGATTTTCCAAAAGGTGTGGCAATAAATTAAGGAGGAAAAATATTTTTAAGAAACATTAAATTATGAAAAGTAATGAAATGTTTGCAACACTTATTTGTGAGAAAGAAGATATAGAAAACTTTCAAATTAAAAATAAAATTAACTCTCCCAAATTAAATATGCAAGTCACTAAATAAGTTGTAAAAATTCATATGCAAAAAATATGTAGTATCATAGCAGAGAAATACAAGTTAACATATTGGCAAACTCCCACAATGCTGACAATACACATATTCTTAGGGATATAAAGCAACTAGAATCTTGTATAATTCTTGCAGGAGCATAAAACTATACATTCACCTTATAAGATGATTTAGCTCCTTAGCAGTTACTTATAAAATCAAATGAGTACGTTACTTGTAATTTGAAACTTATATTACTATATATTTACCCAAGAAGAATAAATTTTTTTTTCACAAAGAAAGAAAATCTTGTACAAAAATTTTCAGAACAGCTTCATTTATAATAGTCCTAAGCTCGAATCAATTCAAATAAGTATCAGGACAATGGTTAAACAGGTCAGTGGCTAAACAAAGAATGAATCTTTCATATAATTAAGTATTAATGAGAAACTAAAATTTTTAATGCACAAAACAACATGGATATAATTCAAAAGCATATTGAAGAAGTGAAATCAAACTCAGAAGGTTACTTTCTATGGTTTTCCCTTTATATAAAATTCATCAATCTATAAAACTAATGTTAAGGAAAGAAAATTTATTCCTGGAATTTTGTGTGTTGTGAACAGGGCATAGAGCTGGGAAGGGGCACTCGAGCAATTTAAGGATATATGTTAGAATATTTTAATCTTGATGGGAAAATTGAATACATATACAGTAACCCTAATAAGTTTGCAAACAGAAGCATTAAGCAAAATTTTGCTTCTGTTCCCAAACTCTACATAGGATAATGAACATGACCACAGCCATCTTGCTCAAAATAGTGGAACAAATTAAGTTCATGAATTGAGGAGATTATATATTGTTTATATATAATAAATATATAAAAGCTGATCAAATTCAATGCTTAAAATAAGTATAATATATACACTAATAAATCTAAATCTATCCAACTCCATACGACATTAAATTCCTTTATGGAAACAATCTTTACGAGTGTATTTTACTCTGATGATGTTTTGGATTCCCACTTGGATAGTAGCCATAGATTTAGAAATATTTAATGAAATTTCAGAGAATTTTTTTCCTATATACTCAGAATTGATGACTTTTTCTAAAGTTTCAACATCAAACCTCGTTGATTTGGATAAAAGTGATAATGGTTAAGAAAAATGAATGAGAAGTCTAAATCATAAGATATTCCTGAAGACACATGGCTTCATCATTTTTTAGGTAGACAGTGCAATTTGAGCTGTCCTAATCAAGAACAAGTAATAGAAGTTCTGTGGTTGGATAGATTAGAATGATTCCCAATTAGCATACCAAAAGCACTCTCCAAAATCCTGTTGCCAGAAGCTGTGTGAAGGAGTCCTTTCAACTGAAAGCACTACTTTAATATTTTTATTTGTATCTTTGATTTAAATATTTTCATTTTGGAAATCTGATTTTTAAAAAAATCTTTTTAGAGAATGAAAAGAGGAAGACAAAACATGAACACACATTCCTTAGGAATGCTAAGAATATTAAATGAGTAAAAACAGAATTAAAGAGGTTTAGCTGAAATTTAAAAAAAAATAAATGGAGATAGATATTAAAATGTCCAACTTCTAGAGTGATTCTAAAAGGCAGGTCTGAAAGTTCCCCTTGGATTTGAAAGAGAATTCATACATATGACAAGTTCCAAGAATTCCACTCCCAAGGGAAAATACTGGCAGTAGGGGACAGACGAAAGTCTCTTTTATATTAATTTCTTGAGCTGCTTGTAGCCAGGGCCATCCCTTCTGCTATTCCCTGTCACTTTTGGAGGTCTTTGAGCCAAGTCCAAACTGCCTGCCTGTCCCAACAGTGGTGTTTTCTTATCAAAGAACCATTGGCACAGCCTCTCGGTTCTGTGCAGGGATTGAAAAGCCTTTGAAACCGGTGCAGCCTCACTGCACAGCTAGTAATAAGCGTTAGAGAAAAACACGCAGCTCATTTGTTTAAAAGTTCATTCGCTTCAGTGTGATTTAGACAGATGTGAGGTGGGTTTTGCTTAGTGCTGCTCAGCCCCGTGGCAAAGCGGAGCTGGGTCTCCTTTCAAAGACTTCTCAGTCCCTGCCTGTAGCTGAGCTTCTGCAACAATGGGGCTTTGAAAGAGGAAAAAAAAAGGAAAAAAAAAAAGAGAGAGAGAGAGAAAGAGATGACACCAGTGGGAGAGGCTGACAGCTCAGTCCAAACTCAAACAGCCCTTCTAGTGTCCAGGACAGAGGTGCACATCTGAAGGTGGGAATGAGGTCTGGGTTCAGAACAGCCCATAGAATTAATTTAAAAGAATTTCTCCACCCATTTCCTGTAAAGGCAGCAGCAGCAGCTCTGGTAAAATACTTCCCAGATCACAGGGCAGCTAGCCATGTAGATTCTGCAGTATTTCCAGAGAGTACTATTTCAGGGAAATAAATCTGAGAAGCAGCAGATTCTGGGGTTGTTTTCTACCAGGCACAAATAATAAATAAAAGCCATCCGTGTTTTTCATTGACTAGGGAATCCAAAGGATCAACACATACGTTACTAAGGACAGTTTATTTCTTCCAAAAACAGTGCTATTTAGAGAGAATCCTGTGTTATTAGCCATGATGAATATGGAGCAATAGTCATTTTGAGATGTGAAGAATTCAGTAAAATCTAGATATGGTTGTGCTAGGCTACAGGGACATATTGATAGTGTTGAGGTATGATGCTAATTCCACAAGCAAATGGATCTATTGTTATGATCTTGCTGAGAGCTTAGAAATTGCTTTTATATTTAAAACCTTATTTTGAGAGCTGCCAGGCTACTGATAATATAAATCCAGTTAAAGCATGCCAGAGATTTTTGAAGTAAATCTGAAAAGGTAGGTACACGTGATAAAACATAATGTCTATAATGTAAGTGTGATGTATTTTAAAATGCATTTCTAGGTCATCCTTTTAAAGCACACCTAATGTGACCCTATAATTATAACAAGTGTGCAATTTAACTGCTGTAAACTAAAATAAACTTCAAAGAAATAATAAAGACAATTTGAAAGGCAGTGAAGGGCACACAATAACTTAATTAGAGCTGAATTTGCTACATTCCTATAATCGAACAATCTTGGATGATTTGACCATAGCTAAATCCAGGGAAAATTTAGTCATCCACTGAAAGCTTTATCAATAGATAGAATTTGAATGTAACTTGAAGACTCAATGAAATAATCTGTGAAGTAGCTCTGTAGGATGATAAGACTGTGAATATAGTATATGGGAAACGAGATCTGGAGTTGAACAAACAGTTCAAACCCTGTCCGGGTTACCTATTCTCCGAATGACCTTGGACAAGATGTACCTGACTGTGCGATATTTGCTCAGAAAACTGACTCTGAGATAAGAGACCAGTGTCAGGTCGTTTATGAGGAAGTAGAGTGGGACAAAATTCTTGTTAAAAAAAAAGAGAGAAAAGAGGTAAGAATAAGGAGAGAGAAAAGTCACCTTGTGATGCCTGACAAAAACAAAACAAAAGAACAAAAAACTAACCCAGAGATTCAGGAGTGCCCAGTCCTCTATAATCTAACCTTTAACAGTTACTGGGTGAGGACCCCAGAAGAAAGGAGTGCACCTTTGGCTGAGGAGCTCTCCTCAGCTGAGAAAAAGTCCTTGAGGGACTCAGAGTTGAAAGCTGTCCACTGCTACAATTCCCAGGAGTACAAAATATAGGCTATGCAGTATCCGCCACTGTAATGAATACACACACACACACACACGTATAGTTCCTTACAAGATGGATGAGTAGTACTTGCAATTCATAGGTTTGTCCTATCAAACGGTGCCTAATAAATAGTCACAATCAATACAGATTTCAAAATGGACATAATTATTTGAAAGCAGAGTAAGAAATCATGCTACAATTAATTCTATAAAATAATAGAAATGTTTTAATTACTAAAATACTTTGTTTTAAAAACATGCTATATATAATTAATTGGATTTACTAGTCTATTATTTACAAATATGGCAAAAGAAAATAAGCAGTAAGTAATTAGAATCTCAGGACTGCTAAATGAATTAGTTTCACACTGAGAAGCCGGCTAAGTCTCATGTCTTAGTAGTTGAGATATGCAAACTGATGCTTAATCCATAGTAGTATTATTTGATATGCTTAATGTTGCTTTTCTGATGCTGTCAAATATTATAGCATATGCAGTGATTATTATATCCTTGAGAAACTGTTGTTCCTTAACTTTTATTAAATCAGATACATAATACATTGATTTATTTTCCTGAAGCATTCTAGTACTGCATGGTGCCTCTCCTCACCCCGAACCAAGTAGTAATGCACTTTTGTTTCTATCTATAGTTAATGGTACAGGGATAGTAGCTGTTTGTCTCACTGTATTTTTAAGAGGCTAAAAATTTTTAACAGTACTATTGTTTCATGTGTATGTTTTATTTGTGTTTTTCTGAATATCAAATACAATACTATGAAAACAAACTATAAGTGTTGTATCTTTTTTCTTTTTTTTTTCTTGTTGGGATTTAAGATTTAAATAAAACACAGCGAGACAGTATGATTTATACAATATACATTAACAATGTTTTCTCTCAATACTTAGGCTGCATAGTATTTTTAAGTCAGAGGGAGTATGAAAACTTTGTTTCACTGTAGACTAAAATAATTATCACTTAAAAATATGGATCCACAAAACAAAAAAATGTTACAGAAAAGGTTCTTTTCCTTTATAGATTCTGACCAAAAGGCTAACAGTCTACCTATTTCATGTATTTCTTTGAACTTCAATGATATTTTTAAATTGCATTAACTTTTAAATGAAAAGAGTGTTTTTTAATGTATTCTATATTTTTCATCAATGATATATTTCAGCTTATTACATTCAGGTAAAAGTAAATTAGTGATAGCTATGATAATTGTATACAGTTAAGCTTTGCAGAAAATTGATTGTGTAAAATAAAATGTTGACAGGGATAAGATTATCCTGCTGCTTTGTAGATTCAAATAAAAATGAATATTTTTGATACTTTATAATGTATCAAGAGCTGATGGCTTTTGGATAGTCAAAGATACCAAAGTTTATTTGCCTATTAGTATTTTATGTTTCTTCTCATGAAGTTTACATCATTGCTTCATCTTGACTAGCTTAAATACTTTGATACCTGCATCAGGTAAAATAAAAACACAATTATTTTACTATTACATTAAATCTACCCTTATATCTTCAAATCAATTATCTTAAGATGAATCCATCTTGTGTGTCAAATTTTAATAATAAAGATCATTTGTAGGTAGGAGAACAGATGTTATACTTTCAATATAACAGGGAAGAGGGATCGCAAGATGAAGGAATTTTGAGAAAATGTACATTTAAAATAGAAATGCATGAAAAAAGCAGAGACCATGAGATGATGCTGACAGGCATTTCATTCTACAAACTCAAATGAGTCATCTTTTTTGAGCAAGACCCTGGCTACATAATGGATGTGCATTTGGGATGTTGGAGTTATAGAATTACAGTTGGTGAAGCAGGAATTTAACAAGGAAAGAATCTCATTTCTTCTTTAGGATGGCCTGAGAGTCAATAGTGATATTTCTATGGTAAGCCAAGAGATTCAGTACCAAAATTTCAATCTCCTGAGATTTAATATGATACACATTTTCTTTGGTATTTTAGTTTTATTATTATGAGGAATACTGGGTATCTAAAATTTAAATGTAGTATTTTCTTATGTTTATACTATGCAGCATACCCTTTAATGCTTTCCTGGAGCATGCTCATTTTGACTTGCTCATGTCCTAATTCAGCCAAGCACATAAAAATGGAATTCAAAAAACAAAAGGAATTTGCAAGAAGTTTGACAGTGTTAAAAAATAACTCACAGAAAGTTTCTGTAGGAAAAGTATTAGGCACATCAATGCAAGATTTAAAATAGAGGTCTTGTTATTCATATATGACAAGGCCAGCCAACCAGGAGATGACCTGCATTTAAAAAATATGTTCGTAACTCTCAGTTGCCAAGCACAATCATGGATCAAGAGGTAGAGGGAGCAAACATCATCTGTAGTGAGATTTCAACAATTGATTTAAAAAGGCAAAGTCAAGATGAACTTAATAGATCTATGTCTTAGGTCTCACAAATAAATTATGCAGAATTATTTTTCCCTTGTCATTAATAAATCCTAAACTAGATTTAAAAATACAGTATTCAATTATAAAATATTGAGTTGAAGAATAAACACAAATTTAATTTGGCCTATAGAATCTTTAAATGTCAAATATTTTTCATTCAAAATTTTCCCATGTACTTTTTCATTTATAAACATGACCATCTTTGTTCATTTTAAAAAGTAGATCAATAGTTTAAAATATCGGTCTCTGTTTTTCAAAAACCATTATAAATTTCCAATTAAGTAAGAATAATTTCAAACAAAAAATGATGTATTTTTGGCCTCTAGTCTCTTTAAAAGAAATATTTTATTGATGCTGATAAAGAACTGCAGATAATTATTCAAATACCATTATTTCCAGTATCTATTTGTTATTCTGGCTACTGTATAATCTAGAATATTAGAATTTTAAAATTATTTGGTTTGTACTTGTGTTATAAGAGAACTTTAATGCATAATTGTTATCAAATTCCCCTTATCACAAAAAGTGAAGTAGGCAACTCTGGCCTCCCAAAGGAACTTTCTTAGACTGATTGACACTAAATATCTGATTTGCTGCATTTCTCCTGATCAGTCTCAAGATGTGTTAATATTTCTATCTTTTAAAACCATGATGCTTATATGAAAACTCAGGTATATGTTCTCTGGATTGGAATCAGCTCTTTCTACAGAAAACTGTATTTGACTTAAAGGAAAAGGCCAAGATGAATTTTCCAAATATAAGCAAAATGTATATTGCTAACAATTTAACATAAGACTGAATATGTCATGTCAATCTAGATGAAATTTTATAGCCTCTAAAATTCAGACAAAACTTTTGACAACATATTGTGGAAGGTGTTTTTTATCCAGCATAAATGATTTCCAAATAGTTAAAGAGTTGTCCTTGTCTGGATTATCCCATCTCTTCAATATTGTATTTTCATTCTCTGACACAATTGTATAGTCTAAATTGCTTAATATGTAAATGATAAATATATTCTGATAGGTTCAAGTTCTGGACAATTAAATGTAATATTCTCTTAAGTTGTTTAATTGTGATATAATATTTCCACATTCTTGAATTTGTTTCTGGAATATTAATGGACTGGTTTATAGCAGGAATTGCAATGGGATCTGATACAAAAAAATACTTAGACATTTGATAAACAGCTTGTCATTTTTATGCCATGAAGAGCATTTTTCTAAGAATCTAATCTCACAATTCCGGAGTCTTTTCCTAGGCATTTTAAATGTTATGTTTAACTTCATGGAAAAAGTTTAAATATCTCTTGATACATGCTATAAAAAAATAAATGCCCATTGTAACAACCAGCAAGGATCTATCCCTATTTATCTCCATTAACATTTCTTCAGAAACACTTTTTCCTCAGCTATACTCATATTGGATGATGCAAAAGGACTAAAAGACCTTCACACAGCAGAATTCACTTCTCATACTGTTTCTTAAGTTTGGTAATAAAGTTCCATAGTTCATCACGTACTTGAAAATCTGGAAGACTTCAGAGACTTTAAAAACATTTATGAGCACCACTGATTAAGAAATTATCTTTCAGAATTAATCGATTTTTGAATTTAAAATGCCTTTTTTTATTCCATATAATGAATCTTGTTAAATTGCAAATGGTATTTAACCACTGTTTTGTATCTTAGAAGCAGTCAAGACATATTACAACGCCAAAAGAATCAGTTCGACGTATTAAATTAGGAACAATTCTTTGCTTCAGAATCAATTAAATGAGGAAGTTCCTGGTTCCCGATAATGTGACATTAAATATGCAAAACTAGATTGAGAGATTTTGCATTTTGGATCTGTAGACAGTAGCAATTCAGGAATATTTAGCACTAATGAAGAGCATCAGAGCAGTTCAAGCTAATTAGCATTTATCCTTCCTCCTTCACTGAGTCTTTCTATCATGCTTCATTCAACATTAAGTCTAAGCATGTCCTATTAGGAATCATAGCGGGGCTTGAATTACCTCTCCTTGGGAAAACTCGGCAGCTGCGCACCAGCTTTCCGCTTTCATTTGTCAACATCGTCAGTGCAGTCACAAAGGCGCTCTGCACCCTATTTCTTTCCATTTAAAAAGATATACCCTAATTTTTAAAATATAATTTATAGAATCATATTTAATTCATGAAACAAGATATTACTATCTCAAAGTACTTTATCTTTTACTTTTTGTAGTTTTCTCTCTGACCACTTTAATCCAAATATTAAACAGTATTTTTAAGGTTATGACTTACATAATTAAGTTGCTAGAACTGGACTGTACTTTTATTGATGATAGGGTTTTTAAAGTACTAGGCTTATTACTATTTTCTGAAAAAGAAAACAATTTTCCTTTGAGTGGTGAGTTAGAAATGAAATTTTTATATATTTAAATTTTCCTATTTCTCAGCTCCTTTTTAATTCCTATGTGAATAAAATTACAATTTTTAATAGGATTTGTTCTTTCTCAACCATAAGTTATGGTCCTTTCTTCAGGTCTCTCTGTATTTTTATTTATAACTGAAGTTCAGAGTTTTAGAAATTTATCTAGGATTGAACTGTAATGAGCACACCACTTGATTTATTAATTACTTCATTCATTTAATCACTCATTCATTAAATGTTGCTTCATACCTACTACTCACTATGAAATGTGAAAAATAGTTCTTCTTACAGTGTGTAAGTCAAACAAAAATGTTAGCTTTACTGAAATTTTTATAATACATTTTTAGCTGCATTTTTTGGTGGGGAAGGGTATAATTCTTTCCTCAACTTCTTTACTTCTTTCAGGCAAATGAGGTGACTTACTGAGACTGAGTTTTGCAAAGTTGTGGAGCATGTCAGATGTACTTAAGAAAGAGTTTTAAAGTTAAAAACTAAATAAGAAGAATGAGGAAGAGAAGGGGGAGAATGGGTTTTTCCAACAGTGTGACAGGTATACTGTTTTAAAACAAAAGAACTATAATTTATATTTTAGAATTTAAGTAACTTATTTTATAGCCTTCATGTTTCACATTCAGTAACCTTCCAGACGATTAGGACTTATTTTTCCTTTGGGAGTTACTTAACACAAGAACATTATGTAATATCCTTCACAATATTATGAGTCATTAATAAGATTTGAATTACTAGTAATGAATTCAGTCCTTTTTGTCTCCATTTGTTAAGAGTATCAAGATGATATTCAGGAAACCTAAAAGATAGCAATGTTTGTAGATACAGGGAAGGTTTCAGGTTTTGTTATTTTTTTAACAAAATTTTTAATTTCTTAAATCCAAGTTTGCCTAAATCTTATTATTGAAAAAAGTTCACTTATTCTCATCCACTTCGTTAAGTAGTTTGAAATGATCTGTTCTACCCTATTTTAAAATATGTATTACTGTCTAGGCCAGAGAAATTTCCCCCTCATTATCACCTCATAAAACAACTATGAGAGGAGACTAAACTTCTTACCTTAATGCAGTTGTAATGAAGTGAAAGTTTTCTAGTCTGCTGTGGGTTTCTTCCTCTTAGAATTTTGTAACCCCAGCCAGAACACACCTTGGCTCACATACTAGTGATTTTTCTTTCACAGAAATTAGGGTTTACAGATGAGAGAGATCAAATAAAAGCAAGGAATTCTTAAATAATCTGTGGTTAGTCATATACTGTGAACCCTAAAGAAAATTATGAAAAGGAAGGTCCTTGTTAAGTTTCCAAAAATCTTCATAATACTGAGAGGTTTGGCCAGATTTAGTAGGAATTTTCCAGAGAACATAAATGGAAGCTCTTTTACCACCAGTAAGGGATAGATTTTTGAAATCAGAGAAACTATTGTGGCCTAAAATACACATACAAATGGGTGAGCTTTTAAGGAACTGAAAAGTGTTGGAGACTGAATATTTGTTTTGGAAAATTTACATCAGTTTTATTCTAAATGATACTAATTGAAAATCATTGCTCATTTAAGCCTCACTAGAGACTTCTTATTGACAATAGTGAAATTGTCAATATCCTGGAGTTTTAAATCAATATCTCAGTCTAAGAAATCCTAGGAATTAATCGTGATCTCTATTAACTATTAAGAAATAGGTAACTCATAAAAGGAGTCATGATCATCTAATGCATGCACCAGCACTATGCATAACATAAATTCTATAAAAATTGTTCTTCTGTACTCATGGCAAAATTGTATCTCTTACTATCACATTAAGAGTGGCTGAAATTTTTCTTAAAAACCACGCAACCACACAGTATTATATCATATGAACTAGGATTCCTAGAGTTGCTTCAAAGAGCAACTTTAATAATAATGAATGTAAGTGCATTTGTCAATTAGTGTAACTTAAGGTGGTGGTGGACTGTACATTATTATGATATTTATTCTTTATATTGTTATTTGCATGTAAATATTTAGGTACATGAAAGAAATAAATTGAAAATACAAAACAAAATGCTAGCAAAATCAGGTGAGTGTTTTAACTTTCAATGTTTAATTTTTTTAATGACATGAGAATATGCAAGAATAAAGTGAAATCCACAGGTATAAAACTGTAAACATGAATACAGTTTTAAGTGTGTTAAAATACTTTTTGAAACAGAAAAAAGTTGACAAGAAAATGCACCAACATATTACTTCTGGTTGCTTGTGAATAAGATTATAATGATTGTTTGATTTTCTCCTATTTTCTTGTAATTCTTAAACTATGCGTGTTTTCTTTCTTTAGCAATTTAT
Source organism: Dolichotis patagonum (assembly GCA_004027295.1). Classification (NCBI taxonomy): domain Eukaryota; kingdom Metazoa; phylum Chordata; class Mammalia; order Rodentia; family Caviidae; genus Dolichotis; species Dolichotis patagonum. The sequence continues at coordinate 64,549 of PVJX010001105.1, read as the reverse complement.
TTGTACGTTGTAAAAATACATAAATATACTGATTCCTTTTTGGTAGGTGGTCATCTTACTCTCAAAAAAGGTATTCTCAAAACATCTGATTCTCAAAACAGTGATTCTCAAAACAGTGATTCTCAAATCAGTCATCTGAATCTCAAACAGGTATCAAAAAAACATAGATTAGAGAAAGGACAATCTCTTTATCAAATGATGCTGTGAAAATTAGATATCTGTATATAGAAGTCAGAAATTAGATTTGTGAAACTACAAAGTTGCTTGCCTAAACTACTTGGGCAAATGTATTAGAGGACCTAGCCAGCAGAACAGTGTAAAAAAGAAATAAAAGGACTGTCTACTAGAAAGGAAGTGTGAAGAATATTTTTATGATAAAATAAGTTAATGTCACATTCTCTTGCTTTCCTTAATAGAAAATGTTCTACTACCATTTCGTTTTCTTATCTAACTGAAAAAATGTCACTTTCAAGATTCTTAATAAGATCTACACTTCTAGAAATAATAATCACAGAATTCATATGGAAACACAAATGACACAGAACAGTCAGAGAAGTCTAAGGAAAAATAGAAATAATATAAGTGTCATAATACATAAATTCAAAAATTGCCACAGAGCCAAAGTTAAAAACCATGATACTGGTATTAGACTAGACTGATAGAGGAGAATAGAGAATACAGAAATAAACTCACACAGCTACAGCCATCTGATCCTCAAAGCAGGTGTCAAAAAACATACATTAGAGAAAGGACAATCTCTTTACCAAATGATGCTGGGAAAATTAGATATCTGTATATAGAAGTCAGAAATTAGATTTATAAAACTATAAAATTGCCTGCCTAAACTACTTGGACAAATATACTAGAGAGTTTTGAACACATTTAAACTTGCAGTATAACTTAAAAATGAATCTCAGATAAGAAAAATGTTCTTCATTGTGATAGTACATTTTGGAAAGTACAAGAGCAGCATAAAATGTAATTTATGGTTTTCTAGAAGACATTCAAATTAGTGTGGCAATGAGTGTCAAACATTACAAATCTACTCATGAGTTAACTGTTATCATTCTTTCCCTTTTTAAAAAACGTTGTCTTACTTTTATGGGGTGATTGTTTTCATGATTATTTCACTTGTCCATTCATTAAGTCAGTCCATGAATATTTGTTGATGTTTCTCTTTATGCTAAGAACAAAGGCTAGAGTAAAAGTTGCTGGAGATACCTGTTACAGCCTAGGTCTGGATGGCCCCCTAAATCCACATGCAGCTTAGGTGGAACTTTCAGAAGACGGTTGGATCTAAAGTTTGTGATCCTGCATTTATTCAGGATGTGATATTGGGATTGAGTGTGCCCCAATCTGGGTGAGAATGCTGCCTACCCAAGTGGCAGGTGGCCTGGATGAAATATAAATGACAGAAACAGGCCTGCTTTTGACACTGCTGGGCATTTGCTTTTTTAGTACTTTGCTGTTTGCTGCCTGCTGCCTTACTGCTGTCTGCCTGCCATGAACTGTTCTCCTTCTCCATGCCACCCTGATTTGAACTCAGCCAATTATGAAGTGAAACTTCTACAAACTGTGAGTAAAAAAAAAGCCTTTCATTTTTAAAATTTGGGTGTCAAGTATTTTGTCTGAGCCACTGTAAAAGCAACTAAGACAATACCCTTAGAAACAAGATGCTTAAATTTATCACAGCCTATTTGATGAGTGAAATCAGAAAGCAAAAGTATTGTATAACATGAAGGTGGCATGGGTACAATATCAAAAAAAAGCAAAAGATGATCATTTAAGTCAAATTAGAATAGTCAAAGTTTTCTAAGAAAAAGGAATAATCATAAAAGCTGAGCTTTTGTGAACAGTAAGGGGACCAAGAAAATGAGTTAAGGGGAGATGAAGTGTAAGGGATGGCAAGAAAAGATAGGAATAAAAGAATAAAGAAGTATTATATACTTGTACTAACTCCCTATGATGATTGTAATCATTATACACTGCAAACATATACTAATAAAAAAATGGGAAAAAATTGGAGATAAGGGCTCTAGTCCAAATTAGACAATAGATAAAAACAAAACCATAAAAGCACAATAATACCCATAATTTTATTTATTGTCTTACAAATCATCATCCCACATTTGGATTTTCTTCCAAGCTAAAAGAACAGTATTCATATTATATTGAATTGTGAGGAAAAGACTGTAAGAAGTAAAATTAAATCAGAAAACTCATTACATGTCTGCCATAATAATCTATCAATCATGATGATCCAAGAGTCATCATTAATGGGGGACAAAACACAAAGAAATAGACATCAATTTCAGTGGTAGGACCAAGTAAATTTGTCCCCTGTTTTGCTACTGATGACAAGGGAATTTAAAGATTCTAAAATATATAAAACCTAAATATTTGATTAAAGAGATTGTACTATTTAATTCAAGAAAAATCAAGGATGGGCTGCGATTCTTTACCCTTAAAGTAATATCCATACTTTAGATAGTTTGTTCTCAAACATCCTTGCCTATTTTGATCCTATCATTTAACTAAAATCTCCATGCCAAAGTTCTTTTTAGAATTGATTTTACCAAATTATGTACTGCCTTTGTCCCACAAGCCTGCAGTGAGACATATATAATGTTTATTATTCTATTTGTTTAGGAAAGTTTTGGTGATTCAGCTTGCTCTGTTACACACTGCCATTTCTATGGAGACCTGTGTGTTCAATTCTTAGGTCACTCTCACCCTTCTCCTTGATTTTCAGTAAACTGAAAACTCTACAGCCAGATAAAAAATAATATAAGTAAATAGATAAATGAATAACACAAAAGAAAAACACTTCAATGTGATTTTCATTATTTATCTTTTTGCTCAAATTTTATCATATACTGATGATTTTGGCTGTTGATGACTGAAAAAAATAGTTTTTTCTCCAATGTCTTTTGAATGATAGCCATATTTACATTAAAAAGATAAGGCTTGACAGCAAAGAGCCTGATATTCATCTTTAAAATTCTATCAATTATTCATCTTTTATTGATAGCAATAGCAGAATGATAGGGTTCACAGTGGCTGGACCATGGTAAATTTTCAGTAAATGTTGATTGAATCTGACCCTCTGATGTCTAAAACAAGCTAATCATAAGAGAGTCTTAAGATTTTCTGTTGTTTGAGTCACTATTTGGTTGCCCTGTCCTGTGATTGATGTCTGGATGTTCCCCCAAAGTTTCTTGAGCTCCTAGGTACAGCTTTTGTGAGGTGGTTGGATACTAAGCAAGAAATGTAAAGTCGGGAGGTGAAGTGTGGTGGATCACTTGGGGATGGTCAGGAAGAGTATATCCTCTTCCTTCTTTACTGATCTCTGCTTCCTAGCATTATGCTATGGAAGCACTTATCCTTTTCCATACTTTTCCATCATGTTTTCCTGCCTTGGTGCTAGATGACTATGGAGTGAATTTTGACAAACTATGACCCGAAATAAACCTTTCCTCCTATACATTGTTTAGACTATGATCTCTCTATTTAATTCTGTAAGTTGATTTCCAGAAATCAAAATAGTGGAAACACTCCTACATCTCTACCAAAGTGGCTCATTTCATCTCACCCTAGAAAAGTATCTTGCGCAACTGACAAAGTGCATTATACAGATAGCCGGGGTATTGTCAGTACCTACTCATGGCCCCAGAGTTAACATGTTTTCAATTTGGAACAGCCATTTCTCAGTCTCAGTTCTCATTCCAAATTTTTTTGAATGGATAATCCAACTACCTTAACCATAGTTAGAAAACCTAAATGAGGAATAAATAGAAAAAGAAAAGCCTAACCCTAAAAATATTTAAGTGAGTGTTTATGATTATAGAGAACTACTATTCTACTAGTATTATCATTAGTGTCATTACTTTATTATTGCCAGAGTGTAAGGAATAAATATGATAATAACCCCTCTGTCATTTGCAAATATAACCTCTCAATAATCTACTTTAAAAGCCAAAATATAAAGCTTTCACATCTGTTGTCAAGGAAGCTGGCCAAAATATCATCTGAGAAATGGTGCTCAGAATTTGATGAGCTTCTGGAAACCACTGTAGCAGGGAGGAAATTACTTGGTCTCTTGAGTTAGAAGACACCACTCACTCATCTTCCTGTCAAAAACTGTACCTGCTCTGGACTATACCACCTCCAACCACTCACAAAAGAGGACTTTTGGAGCTGCTTTGAAAATGGGAAGAATAATAGGCATGTTCAAGGAGAGGGGAGGTATTTTGAAAGGGACTAATGGTCATGTATTATTAACTGTAATAAATTTTTATAATTTAAACATATACCGAATATTTTAATCGCTCTTTCTACCTCACAGCTACACTTTCCATTCTTTCTTTGCAATCTCATCTGGAAAGCAATCTTTCCAACTCCCCAAATGCTACTTGAAACTTCTAGTGTGTAATTACCTAACTTTTACTCATGTCTTGGGCCCTTTGTGAAGCTCTAATAGAATACATAATTTATAATAAACAAAAATTTATTTGCTTACATTTTTGAATTTTGAGAAGTCTACGACTGGGTTTGGGTGGGGGAAGCAAGTGGTGAGGATATTCTTGCTGTACCATCTCATGGTAGAAAGCAGCAGAACAAGACAGAGTGAGAGAGAGCCAAGGTTGGCCTCTTTATGATGGTACAAGCTCACCTATGAGGGTGAAGCCCCCATGGCCCCAACATCTCAGAGAAGCCCATCTTATGACTGTTACAATGACAATTACATTTCATTATTACTTTTAGAGAGGACAAATAAATCAAGCACCAGATGTTCACATCTTCGTTGCCATGTCCCGGCTTTTACCAAAATGAGTTGTTTCCTAATTTCACTTCTTTCTTGTGAAGTGACATTTTCTGTTATTAACCAAGTCTTCTGCCTTGCTAGAAGATGGAGTGGGTGTTGGTTCTGCTCCCTATAGCTCCTTCAAGGTTATAGATTCTTCCTACAAAACCTCCTCTACAGCCCATATTCCTTCAAACTGGAATGTTTCCTCTCCTTTCTCAGTTTTGTTTACATCTTGGCATTTGCTTAAAACAATTATTGACTTCTAAGCTTTCTCATATCCTAAAGTTTACAATTTTTTTCTGCCAACATTTTGGTTACCCACTTGGTTCTAGCTCTTTTCCATGAGAAAGATAGCTTGACAACTGAAAAATTAGTGTAAGTAGCCACAAGGCATCATACCAGTCGTAAGGACTGTCAATGAATCTCTGTAAAGACATGAAGCTAAAGTTAACCCAATTTTGATTCATTTCATCATGCTAATATAGAGTGTCACAAAACTCTGGCAATGCAAAATTAATATGCAAGTAGGTCTACCTATTTCCTTGATCCCAAAGCATTACCTGTCTTGCAACTGTGCTCATGCTGTTCCTTTCTTTACTCATCTCCCAGATGGTATAACTGTACCTTTGTCTTTGTATTCATTATGCACCAGAAGGAGCAGCATTGATCATCACCTTATTATTTCATACCAGGTGGACCATTTCCATGGTGACAGTGAAACATGGCTGCTCAGAGACTTCATCTTCAGGACCCTCTACCCACTCAGCCTGTCAAGGTCCTCTGAGAGTCCAGTGTTGCAAAGTTAACAAATATATCCTAAGATTTATGCATATTCCCCTTTCACCTTGCTTTTGTAGATGTTTTGGTCAGAAATAAATGTCGGAATTGGTGAAACTGGACACTTAATAGCTCACAGCAAGGTGTAAAGACATGCTGCCAGTGAGTTTCAGTTGTTTTAACTATTCTGATGATTTAAGATATGAATGAGAATGCCTAGGCCAATTCTTTTCCACCCCACTTTCTGTCACAACGTACCAAGGCTTAAAAATACATACGAAGGACATACCTGTAACATCAGTGATCCCTTTTATCACAGTAACCTTCTTCGCTATTTCACCTTCATTTTCCATAGACAAACATCAGACTTACTTCAATTCTTTATAACCACAAAGTAGTTTCTTCTTACTTTGCAAATGCTTCTTCCATAAAATCCTTTTATCTCTATGTGCAATCTAATGATTCCACAAGGTTCTCTTAATTTTTCATTGTGTTTGTTGTTGCATTTTTTTTCCTTTTCTTCAGCTAAAGTTGAAATAACTTCGGAATTGCTCCCATGCCAACGTCCTCAGGTCTCTACCCTATCTTCTTTGCGTATACCAATATTTCTTACTCTGAAGGAAAGTATGGGGAATATTTGGTGGAATCTCATTCATGCATGAGCCAGCTGCTGCCTCCTTAATCAGATAAGAAACATGGGCTGGATGGGCTCTCATTGTAAAGACATCACCTGATGCTTCCTGCTTCTATTTGTCCAATCCCACTTGCACTTCTCCAGTGGAACTTCTAGTTCTGAACCTCCAGCTGCAATGCATCACACAGCAGGAGAATCCTTTTTGTTACTTATTTTTTCAATCTGGCCTTAACAATTCCACCTCCTGAACAGGTTTGTTTTTTTTTTTTCTCCCCAGTTCAAGTAGTTCTGAAGCAAATTTTGAGAAACATTCAAATGAATTTGCTTTTTGGAGGAATTGATATGAATATTGCTTATATTTTTGACATTCTATTCATTTACCTTTTTAATGAAAGTTTACAGAACCCACGGAGCCTCCTGTAGCCCTTTATATTTTGTCTTTTGTTTTGAAAAGAGATTTCTGGTAAACCTCAAAGATGACCTTTTAGAATTAAAATAATACTTAAAATTCTGTTAGAATGTTTCCATAAGTGTAAAATTTTATAATTTTTATTATCCACAAATATTTGAATATTTATCATACAATAAATTTTTCTTATGAGATTATATGTATGTTATTAAACATGTGTAAATGTATGTATGTATATGTATGCAAGATAGCTAATCTCTGTTAGTTCATCAGAAAGAACATTTTGTTTTGTCATTGTTTGATTATTTTTGTGTCTAGATTTTGTAATCTGAACAAGTACTTCTAAGATAACAATATGCAATATATTAACTACTGTTAATTCTCTACTGTTTTTTGAAATTCTGTTTCATTTCTATCCTTTATTTCTGTTTTTATTTTTAAAATAAATTTTTTTGAGTTTCCAAAGTTTCTTTATCCATTTCTTTTAAATTTCCTTAATTATGATTCCAAATATTTCTTCACTGATGTACAGTTACACTCTTCCTTACTTTACAGTATTTCCTATTCTACTTTTTCTGTCATATTTTCATGTCTTCACTCAATATTGGTACATTCAATTGTATATTTTTATCTATTTTGATCATTGAGTTACATTTCCAAAGGAAAAAGGCTATTAAAAATGACTACATTCTAAGTTCAAACTTGGTTGGACATTAAAAAGTTATGTTTTGTTCAATACCATTTTGCATATCAAGAGTCCCAGTCATTCTGCCTCAAGTACTCTACCATATATTATATCCTATGCCTATAAGCAGATACGTCATCTTTTACTATATGGAAAATTTGAATGACAGTGGATGCCAACAACAATCTTATTAATGAAATTCTCCACATGTGCAATTGCCATTTGTTAGTTGCTCTTTTTTACCTTTTATCAAAGAAAGACATGACTTTCCATTTGTGATCACTGAAGTCAGATTATTTTTTATAATGCTTCAATAGTTTTCTTGTCTTTAATGTATATTTCTTTTACTCAAATGTTTTTCATCAATTTTCCAATACTTCAACATTTTCCTATACTAAATCATGATTCTTCCTCAATCTGTTGTCATCCTTTACATTTTAGAATTCACATCATCATATGCTAAATGTTTGAACGTGTTCATTTTTCACTGATCCCTCTTTGTGGCCTCTTGCAATCCTGTGCTCTTTTATTCACCTTCCTAATTTTGTGAACATTTTTTCCCAATAGCTACCCCCTTACTTTTACTACCACTATTCTCTCCCCCCACATACTGTAGTTCAGGAGCTGTTACACTCATCAATACTTTAGTTTTAATTCTTGTCTCCTTCTCGAAATCTTTGATCTATGTCTTCTTGCATTTCAAAGAACTTGGAGGATCTGGAGAACTTGCCACTCACATATCTTTTTCATAAACTCCTTTTTTCCTGATCTCCTGATCTTATCTGGCAAGATTATCACAATATTTCTTTGCATAAGCACTTGGAACAATCAGCTTGCTCTTTATAATGTTTTTGTCTCTATCCCTTAATTCTTCAATAACATACATTAGGTCTCCTTGTCACTCTTAATAGTATACACATTCTTCAAGTAAAGACTTTAAGTGATATATGAAAAATAAATGCAGAACAAAACAAGATAGAAGGTCCAACTTATTCAAGCAAGAAGACCATTTCTACCTTTGTTTCAGTCAGAAAGTTTTACATATTTTCAAATTTCAAATTATCCCTGTTTCAGAAAAAGGCAAAAAATTCAGTTATGAATAAAATGGCTATAAATGTCATCCTATATAGAATACAAATCAATTAGCTAAGTAAAAATATAATTACATATATTTAAATGACAAACAACAGAAATTATTTCTAGTAAAAATGATTCTTTTTCTCTTGAACAAACTTTCATAAAACTCTATGTCCTGTGTGTAAGCTGACAAAAAAATGTGCCTAGCTATCTCCTTTTCCCTCATTGCTCTCTTTCCATTCTTTTTGAAGAAAAATTATTTTTTGTAAATTGAGCTTTTACTGAGAGGGGAAAGATTGATGTTTAAAGAGTAGACATACGGAATGTTTTCCTGAGATAGCAGACAGAAGAGTCTTCAAACCTTCTAAATCCTCAACTTTCACATCTGTGTCCCTCTACAGTTCTCTCTAAGAGCAATAAAAACGTAGAACTTTTAGAGAGGAAAAGTTGCTGCAGTTCAATCTTCTTAAGGGTACTAAAAACTCTGATACTGAGAAGTAGAAGTGAAGGTAAAAGTAAGACAAGAGAGAGGCAGAGCGAAAAATAATCATCTTCCGCTGAAAAGATGTCACGCACATGTCCCCGAGCAAGTAAAAAGGGAAGAGCCGATCTCGGTGAAGAGTTGCAGCAGTGGCACTGAGCACCAAAGGCCTCTCGAGGGCTCATGACCCAGGTGAACGTTCAAGTGTGACACGCAGTAGATTCACAGACCAAGTTTCTTTGTTTGATCAATATTGTAAACAAAAAAGAGAGAGAGACACAGAAGAAAGAAGGAAACGATGCTGTCAACTGTAAGGCTACTTGTTAATGGAGGGACTTCATCGCTGTTATTTTCTCAGAGCTTCTTTTTTACCAAGAGTTCAAACATGAAAAGCATCAAATCAATAGAACTGTTCCAGAAATAATGGTTAAATGTTCATTTGCACTCATTGCTTCTACCAGTGGTGAAATGATCCATCAAGTTTCTGCTCTTGGTAGCAGATGTTATAAAAAGCCATTCAAGTAATTTTTGTGTCTCAATTTGTTTCTGTTCCTGTCTCTCTGTCTTCAGAAGGAAGACCTTGAAAGTTCAGATGATAACTTACTGTTGTGCATCATTCATAGACCTGACACCATGGCTTACAAAAGGATTTATACAAAATTCATTGAATCTACTTATTTGATGTTTTCATAATTAATAAGTTGAGTTTTATTCATAGCAATAGCTATAGAAATATGAGACATTTAACATTTCATAAAATATCACCAAAATCTCAGTTCCTATGTTATTAACTTCATATCCTGAGCGCAGTTAAAACTTTAATTGGGAAAATCAGGGTTTAGCAAACTTTACCCAGAATATTGTCACAATAGTATCTAAAGACAGATGATATTGTCCAACTTTGAATTGCAACAGGTTTGTGAAAAAGCATAAATCACAGAATTCACAAATCAAAATCAGACAGTTTCATCTAATTCTTTTTTTCATAAATATTCTGCATTGATAAAAGTACAAATAACTTACTAAATAAACATGTATTTCATTAATGTAAGTGAGGTTCTAGTGACTCTAGGTTAATTTAAGTCAATGTTTTATCCTTGGGAGTAAAATTGAATATTCTTTTTATTCCATGTAAATATTTTAACTTTCAAAACTCCTAGACATTTAAACTTTTTTAAATTTGTATTTTTTAATTTTTGTCTTCATTTGCTGCTGTATTTAATTCATTTATTGTATTTATATGCCACATTATGTATATGTTGCTGAGTTTACAAAATAGAAAAGACACATCTCTGTCTTCCAAGTTATTGATCAGATTGGAGCCCAAGAAGCAAGCCACTATAATAGCTTGCATGCTGCTTGCATGGAAAATGTGAGATCTATAGGGAAGCATTTGTCTATACCAAGCTACCTATGGCCCAGAATGCTTCATAAAAAATCACAGCTGTATTGAGAAGTATATAATGAGTTGGATTATACTAAATTTATGCCAGACAAAGTATCATAGAGAAGAATCATCTTGTGTAAAAGTACCTAATCCAGTAGGGATGAAAAAAAATAATGTGGAAATACAGCATTTCAACCATTTTGCAGGACCATCTTCTTTGAAATACAACTGCTCCACATTGACTAAAGTTGTTTTTCTAATTATTTGGGGGGGGTGTCCAGGGGTTTGAACCCAAGGCCTTTACACTTCCCAGACCTTTTTATTATTTTACTTTGAGATAGGCTTTTGCTAAGATGTTCAGATAGGGCTCGAAACTGTGATTTTCCTGTCTCACCTTCCAGAGTGCTTGTACAGCAGACAATTAGAAGTGGCTTCTAATTGTTTTATTCAGGACAAGGACCCTGTCGTAATTCATCTATCTATAGATCGAATTTTAAAGATAATGTATATAGGGCTACATATGTGGTATGAGAAGACATGACCAAGTCTTTGAATAAACATACAAGAGCATGCGAAAATAGAAGCTGTGGTATTGGGATCCAAAAAGAATAGCAAAAGAGAGAAGAGTGATACTTTGGAAGAGAGCAAAGAAATTAGTAGGTATTGGAATATTAAAATCTTCATTGAACTTGCAACAAGGTTAATGTTGATAAAAACTGATCAGTAGGAGCATGTTGAGAGGTGTGGTGAGGGGTAAACTTGGTTGCATTCAATAATGGGATGTTGACAGTGAGACAATAAGTGATAGTAAACAAGGCAAAGAAAGAAAACTGCAGGAGCCAGGTTCAGTGAATATTTATGTTACACATGCATACCAACCACCCAATTCAAGATACAAAAATTGTCTCCAAAGACAGCTTCTCTGTCTCATCCAAGTCAATACTTTCTACGAAGACAATAAAATCACATTGACTTCTAACAGTATAGACAATATTTATTGCTCTATAACCTCATACAAGTAGGACGGATCATGGAAAACACACTTTTTGATGTCTGGCTTTATTCTCTCAAATGTTAACCACAGAATCTACCCATCTTGTAGCTACTGTAATTTGCTCTTTTGATTGCCATTGTTTGAATATACCTCCCAATTTTAGGCGTTAGCTTTTCTCGCTGTTGATGAAGAATTCTTCACTGCATTTCTTCCAGTCCTCGGTAGCAATTATGAACTGTTTAATCATAATGCAGACATATGCTTACCTCTTCTGGAGGAATGACAGTTTTCAAAAGTGGCAATGATTTATACCCATGCAGTGATGAAGGAGAGTTGTTATAAATTTTCTCAAATAATCGTGTTTTGGAACTTTTTCATTTTAATCAGTCTGCTAGTTGTGTGCTCAATTTCATTGTGGTTTTAATTTGCATTTGACTACAAAATATTATCCTTTCAAAAATATGCCTCAAGTCTTCTGAATAATTTTTATGGCTCTTTCTGTCTTTTTATTATTATGTTCTTAGTATTTAATATAAATTCTGACCATGAGCCTTTTTTGACATACAAATTACATATATGTTCTCCCATTTCATGACTTGTTTTTCCAACTCTCATTGGTGTTTTGATAAAAAGAAATTTTTAATTTTTACCAAAATTTACCTTAAGACTTTTCTGCCCTGTTTACCATATCTTTGCCCAGCTAAATACCATTATATCTTCACCCAGAAAATTTACCATTTTGCTTTTCACACATCACGGCATGATGTGTGGATCAAGTTTGTGTGGTTTGTTTTTCATACAGCATTAACAATAAGCAGTATAATTCATAGACAATGAATTGCTTTGTCACTATTTAACTGCTATCTTTCATAAAGTGAGTGTGTCTGTTACCTCCTTGCCTATGTTGATTTCCTTGTCTATCTATTCTTGTACCAATGCAATATTTTAAGTTTATAATTTGTAGCATTTCTTTAAGTCAGATAGTGTGTTTTATTGTTATCTTTTAAAATAGTTCCAGTTGTAATTGGTCCTTTCTTTTTCTACGTAAATGTTAGCACCACATTCAACTAGTCTGTCCATGCAATTTGAATAAACTGATGGATATTTTTTGGGAGGATTGTGTAGAACGTTTAGACACACTGGGTAGAACTGACATTTTAAAAGTAATGAATTTTCACATGTGTACAAATTAAATTACTGCTTCAATTTGTATTGTAGGAAATTACTATATAATTTTCTGCAACCAAAAAAGCAAAAACCTTATTGTTTTCTATTTATTTCACATTTTTATTCAGTCTAATTTTATCATTGTTAAAGAATAATGTTCTATTTAGCAAATTGATCTATCAGAATCTGCCTTTTATACTCTTTGTGCTATTCTGTCATAAGACCACTCAGTTCTGATCCAACTCCTTTTTAATTGTTATAACAAAATGTGAGAATTAAATCTCATCAATAGCATGTTTCTAATTATCATGATCTGCATTGCTTTACTTTGCTTACCCAAATAAACTTTAGAAGTATTACATATCAAAACATCTTTGTACAAAGTTTATCCTGGCCAATATGTTATTTTTATTTTGTTTACTGGAAATAGTACCTTCTGGAAAAATTGCATTAGTGTAATACTTTGCTCATGGTAAGTTAGTTACAATTATTGTTGCATAGCAAAGTATCTCCAAACTCATTTAGTAAACCAATCATTATGGGTTATCACATATGCTTGGGGAAGCTGTAGGTTTCAGCTGTTTTATACCATGTCTTTCTGGGTAGCTTTGCTCTGTATCTTCCTGGGTCAGTCAACAGGATAACTGAGGGATACTCTTCTTACAGCCATGAGAAGGTGCAATATAACAAGCAGAAAATTGTGAAATATTTTATGATCCCTTCAGAACTGACAAAATTATACTTTGCACCTATTTCTTATTGGCTAACACAAGGCACATACCTGAGTTCAGAGTCAAGGTATACCTATAATACAACCTATGTGACCATCAATAGATGAATGAATGAAGAAAATGTAGTATTTATAAACAATGGAATATGCTGTGTAAAGAAACTGGTAGGAGCATGACTCTTCCTCAGACTAATGTTAAGTGAAATAAATCAGACACACAAGCTTAGACACACAGGTTTAACTATTGCATGATTTGTCTTATATGAGAAATCCAAATTATAAATAAAGAGCAAAATAAAAGATAAATAATAGAAAATAGAGAGCTAGATCTTTCTGGAATGGGAAGGGGATCAAGAGACAGGAGGTGAAAGACAAAAAAGCAATGAAGCCGTGTTACCTGCAAGTAGTAACTCTACATGTGGAATGTAAACACGTACTGCAAACATGCAGCAATTATAAAACAGGTTCATGAATATAAGAGTGAAAACTGGGGCTAATAATACAAGGTACCTTCATAATCAATAATTATTGACCTACGACATATGGACAAATGGCTAGAAAAACAATTTTTAGTTTTTTAATTGACACATAAAATTATGTGTACTTCTGTGGCACCATGTTCAAATCAGTGAAAGTATACCTATCCTTTCAAAAATTCATCATGTAATCCATCTTTTTTATTCTCCTGATCTTGCAAACAGAACTCAAGATTCTTCTAGAAGCCTCTTATCCTATGTGCAGTGAAAACTTGTGTGTTAAGGTTTGACTTACTTTACTGTCAATGGAAAATGTAAACCAAAGGGCATCTCTCACGTGAATGGTATCTATGATTTAGACTATAACTGCACGGTGCCTATTGGTTTTCACACCCAGGAAATGCCTAAGTGAATAACAAATATAGGAAAATGATGAACAAAACTGAGTGAACAATTAGAAAGAGATCCAGTGTGACCATTTACCTATCTTACCTCTATAGAGATATTGATTTAAATAAAATACCATACACATGGCTGGCATAAAGTCAACGGCTGAGAATGATAATTATTATTATTACCACACACCCTGTCTCAGAACTGAAACAGTTAAGCTAATTGTGAACTTGATTGACTTGGAACCCAACTATGGGATTAGTAGGGCACACCCTCTCTGCATCTGGGCAGATCGTGGAGGCATGACTTTAGGGTCTGTATCTGACCCCGGCCCTGCCTTTCTAGCTCTGTTCCCCTGTTCTTCATCCTCAAAGTCAAGAACTAAGAAGCTTTGCTTACCATGCCATGCCACTGTGAATTCTGCCTTGAAACCAGTCAACAGTGGACCGAATCCTCTAAAACTGTGAGCCAAATAAATCTCTCCCACTGTAGGTTTGACCATCAAGAATTTCATACACAGGAATGGAAAATTGTTCTTCTGAAGAGAGTATACATGTCTTTATTGATATAATGATACTTCAGATGATTATTGAGGGATTTTGCTGCTCAGTGATTATAAGTAAATGGCAACCTCAGAATAACACATTGCTGAATTAAACAAAGGAGAATTACGAATTCTTTATGGTAACAGGAGACTAGCAAGTTTCAAAATTTTAGGAATTTCTTCGTGCTCCGTATTCATCCTCACGAAGTACAGTTTTTGTGATCTTCCCACTCCACACAATGGCCACGCAGCACCAGTGTTTTCAGGTGCTGTTCATACAGTGTACTAACACAGAAAACTTAGGCAAAGAAGGGCACAAAACATGGGTCCTTTATAATTAGCAAGGCTGTTAAAACATTCATTTAATCTTTAGAACATAAAATGAGCTACAGATAGAATTAAACGATTGAATTAAACTGCAGCGTAAAGTTCCTCAAATGCTATTACTCTAAGTTTACAAAATACTGTATGTTTATCATAAAGGTAAACAGACTACTTTTCCCACTGATGAAACTAATTTAACTTTAAAACCATGAAAATGTTAACTTATAATAAAAGGCCACTTTCTACTTCACCATTTGCAGGCTCACTTATTGTTCATAACTCTTATAATTGGAGCCTTATTATATTATCCTGCTGCACAGCGTGATTTCCTGTTATTTGTCTAATGTTTTTTAAAGAACAGTAATTTAATAATGATAGTGATATTCATCCTCAGCTTCTAACAAATGTGCTATTTCATAAGGCCTGTTTGTACAATACCACTGGAGAGGATGCATATTCCATGCTTGCCATTAGGTGACTTTGCAAACAATACAAAGCAGAAAAACAAACCTAAGGCCCTGGGATGTTACTTTTACAAAGAAAAGAACTTCAACTTTTGGAGCATTATGGTTTTATTTCTCTTGAAAGCACTTTTGGTTTATATTTGCTCCTAAGAAAACAAATTTTATTCCTTTCTTATAAAAAGTCTGAACTGTATATTTCACGTTCAGGGAAACATTGTTAAGTTTTATTGTCTACACTGTAAACAGATACACTAGTGATATATTTCACAAACAAAAGCAAACAAAAATCCTGAAACTATAAAGATTATACTTGGAGCATCATTGAAAATTAGTTTGCTTCCAATTTAAATTTAAATTAATTACAAGTTAATGGCATTTATAAAAATTTTCACATTCTGTCCTCATCTTTTTTGTAGCAAAATACTATGTTTGGGCTTTGGACAAAAAAAAAGGATTTACACCATGTGAAATAACTAGCACTCAAAATACAAAGAGGTACATATTTTCTGTCCTCCTTTGACATACCTGACGTACTGCATGCTCTGTTTTTGTATTATTAAAAATACAAATTAAACAAAATTTTTGAAGATAACAACAAATTTATTGTTTTACATCACATTTTGAAATAGAATTTAGTTTAGATGTCTTTTTAATTTATGCAGTAAGTAAGGGTGTGTCTAAAGAACAGACATAAAGTAACTGAAGCTCTGTAATTACAGGTAAGTAGATATAATAATGTTAAGATTCTTATATCTACTTATCTATATGCAGAGTAAAAAGACTACTTCAAAATTATTTATATATTTATATATAAAAAATTTTGAAGTATTTTTTTTATCTTGGAAAGCAAAAGCTCAGATCTAAGGAAGAGTACGTTGATCCTCCTCATAAAATGTTAAATAAATCCATAATCAAGATACTTAGCTTAACTATGAGACTTTATGATTTCTAATTCCTTCATCTTTTAACTCTTATTCTGATTCTACCTTGTATAATTCAGGGAACAAATATCTGCCATTAAAAACTGAAATAAAATTGATTGGTCACTCATGAAAAGATTATATAGGTTTCAGAGGGAAAAGACGGTTATGCCAACTACATGGTTGTAGTCATGGTTTGCAAGGGAATCGATTTAATACAGGGTGACAATTTGTAGAATTATTTTATAATAATCATCAAAAATGTCAAATGCAGAAGAGGTCAGGAGATCTGACCGAGAGACCCAAATAACGCAGCTGAGGGTCTGGATCCCACAGCAATGTCATGTATGAATCCAGCTTACGACCCAGAGTCCATGGCAGTGTCCTCCATGAGTCCTGCTGGAGGCATGGAGCCCATGACAATGCTGCATGCAACTCTGTAGCAAGGATCTGTGGTGCAAATGCCAAAGGCTAGTTGTGGAAGCTGGAAAGTCTGTGCCAAAGGGGTGAAGGATCTGTGCCAGCAAGCTAAGAGATTTGCATTACAGCCAGGAAGCAATGCTCAAAATAATGACCAGAGGTTCCCTGAAAAGTACCACAGCTACCCTCAGCAACAGTGAGCACTCAACCTCCTCTGAAGAGAAGAGCCGAGTTCATATCAGGAAAACCAGTGTGCCGAGCTCCCTGGTATAATCAATAGCAAAACCTCTTCCCCTCGTTATCTTTTTATGCTGTTGACAACAATCTTCAAGTGGGCTTTCCACACCAGGATCATACTAATTCAGTTTAGCTAGGTCTTACACGTTGTGCATTAGTTAATCCACCACACATGCCACACTAGGATAGCAAGCACGCATTCCTATGAATTAAAGCAAACATGATTTTTCTCAAATCACAGTGCTCATGTTTCATTTTCACTTTTAAATGTAGTTTGTGATCAAAAATAGTCCCCATGTATCTACCATTTTAGGCAGAGAATGTACTTTGATTTTTCCAAATGCATTGAATAAATCTCTTAATAATTTGTAGGTGTTTTTATAATAAAAAAGAAACTGTATTTTAATAGACTGCCCATCGTAAGGCCAAAAGTAAAACTTTTTTAAACTAACATAATTTCTATTTCAAAGGATTAGAATTTAGGCATTTCTTTCTTATGTGTTTTTAATTTGAACTCTTCTATAATACCAGTGGATGGAATCTGACTTTAAATGAATTTCAGTAAAGAATTCATTCCATTTAGCTGTTCAAGTTACAATTATTTTAAATTCACACTTCTGTGTCTATTGTCCCTTAGTTGTAGATCATTTCTTGTGGACTTCCAACGTGATACAGAAAAATTCATGTTCTTTAAAATATATTTTCTTATTCTGTACTTGGTGGTCAAAGTTTTAATTTGCTGTTTGCTTTCTTTAAAAGAAAAAAAAAAAACTTTACGCCAGTCATTTAAAGTTACATTAAATGCATGTAACAAGACAGTAAGGAAATGTACAAATCATTGCTATGAACACAAATAACACACAGAAGTGCTGCCAGCCATTCTCTCACTTTGCAATGAACACTTGTTCTGTGATCACCTTTGAAGTGACTCCTGCATTAGCTGGAGTTGTGGTTTCTGTGGCCTTCACTTGCTGGTAGTAACCAACAGCAGGACCAAAATCAATCTCTGTCAGGCTTATAATTGAGTACTTCCCTAATTTATGAGACAGTTTTCCCATTAACAACAAAATCTTGAGAATTAAATAAAAACAGACCTTCACAAGTGTCGCTGCATAGGTGAATGTAAGATACACGTTGATAAATGTACACGTCTTGTGCAAGCCTGACTTTGAAAAATTCCCCATCAAAGTTTTAGGTCACATTCTGACAACAATTAGGAACACTGAAATAAATAGTTGGCAATTCTTCTTTGTTATGACAGGTGATGTAAAGACATCTTTACCAAGAGAAAGCCTGTTTTATGAATATGAAATGCAGTGCCCAGCCATCTTGCTGTTACTAAAATCTGTAGGCACATTTGTTATAAACCAGTGAAGAATTCTTTCAAAGATTTGAAAACTTAGGAAAAACTGTTTTCATTTCATTATTTGTATAATTCTAGTGCCACTGTGATTCCATGCTTCATATAAAAACCTAAAAATTGCTTTATAAAAAGGTTAAATGTTCATTTAATGTTTATTTTTACTATGAAAAATATAACTATAATATCTTATAAAATCTTCTGGCAAAATCTAAATGACTCAAGGGAGCTAAATGAGATATTAAGCCTTTAAAGTTTGTTCTAATTTAATATAGGTAATAAACATTGGATTCACCTGTTGCTAACATAATGATGAGTTAAGTTCTTTGGCATTGAATTTATATGGCTCTATACATTGAGTTTTACCTAAAAACAGCAATCTACAAAATCAAAGAGCAATATTTCATTGATTGCAAGGAATCATCACAAATATAAAACTATTAGCCATTTTATCAGAAGTTTGAAAAAGCCTTGTTGGAAGCTGCTGATTGTTTGAACTGAGTTTGTTAAATCATTTAAAAATTAGTTAGTAACATTGCATCCCTATAGTCAATATATTTATCAGCCTACCCAGGATTTCTCTAAAGAAAACACACCAACATAAAACAAAAAGGTAAAACCTTTGACAAATACATGTAAGAATAGAAGTTTAATTGTAGAAAATTCTAGAGATTGGAATGTGATATGCAGACCAGGAGTATAGTTCAGTGGCATGAGTGCCTGCCTGGCAAGTGCAAGGTCCTGAGTTCAATTCCCAGTACAAAAACAAAACAAAGCAAAAAAAAAAAAAAAAACCAAAACAAAATAAAATGAAGAAATGCGATATGCGTAACTTTATAAAAGCAAAATCATGGGGCCAGGGATTTAGCTTAGCGGCATAAATGCCAGCCTTGCAAGCATGAGATCATGAATTGTATGCCTGATACCAAAAATAAATTAATAAATAAATTAAATAATAAAGCAGAACCAATAATTATTTTGTACATACAACTCCATGTACACCCGTAGGTACATATTATGTATTGTACTGATTTTAGTTTCTGTATTAGGGCAAACAATAAGAACAACCTTCTTCCAAATAAGCAGAATAGAAGTTTATTTTCTGCTCTTATAATCATCCAAATGGTTGCCCCTCGTTGGTGACTGTGGAGATTGTATTATCAAAACAGAGATTCAAGATCTTCATGTGTTTTCCACTCTGTGACTCGACCACCCACTGGGACTCTTTCATCCAACCTAAAAGGGGTCAAAGGCAGCATGGATGTATATTAAAAGCCATTACCCCAAATAGCATCTGTGCCTGTCCCTTACATGTCTTAACTACTTGCCAATTACTGTCGGTGACCATAGTTAACAAGACTAGGTGTGGTGTTTGCTGGAGAGAAAGAGGAGAACACAAAGTTTTCCTGCTCCCCTTATACAATGAAAATACAAAAACCCCCTAATTTAAGTGTCTGACTTACCTACTCCAAACTCACATATTAAACAACTTTCCATAATTGGAATGCAGCAATATTGAAGAGAACAGACATTCAGAACATCAAAAATATATACAATAAAGTAGATGAATTAGAGTACTTGCACTTTCCACATTATAGATCCATTAAAATAGGAATTTAGTTGGGTGTGGTTGTCCATGTCTATAATCCCAAATCCAGCAAGTCAAGCAAGTTAAAGGAAATAGCAAAGCCTGTCTCAGAAAAATAAATAAAAGACCACCGCACCTTAATTAATTTTGCTGCTTGTGTAGACTTAATGAGTATTTCTGTGATATTTCTGAGTTTATTATAAGTTTTTAAAAGAAATAATTGTGAATAAAGGTGCATGAGCAAAGATGCTGTGGGGAAGCACGCTAAGAGTAGCCTCTTAGGCAGGTAAGATTATAAAGCAGGCTAGAAAAAAAGCATAGAAGAATCAATAATTTAATCAATCATGTTAATTTTAAATTATCATGCGTTTGAACATTCTATTCATTCTTGAATACAGAATTCTCATATTATGTCTTCTGAGAAGTTTTCCTTGATTTCTTTTATTAGCTTTATCACCGTGTCCTCTGAGTTTTGGATTCGTCAGTATATTTTACTTACTTTCACTGTAGCATTTATAATATTTCTGTTCTAAACTGTAAGATTGTGTTGAATGGAGATTGTTATTTTGAACCTTTATTTACTCTATGTTTAGTGCAATGTTTGCCATAAAAAGAGATGAAAAGAAAAATAAAACCACATTCAAAAATTGTAAATCCACTATAATATCAGCAAAACAATAACTGATAGTCAAATTTATCATACTTACAGTAATAAAAGTTGTTTATTATTTTCTGTTTATGGTGGCAGGATGTGTATAATTAAATTTAGAAATAAATTATTCTAAATAAATTTAGAAATAAATTCAGATTATGAATTACAGAAGTACATTTTGTATTATCAAAAAAGATCATCTGTCCACATATAGTTTATTAAATATTTATGTATTTATTTTATAATATATAAATACCTATAAATTCAAATACATGCACAGTGTTATACATATTATTAATTTGTAGAAAACTGTATAGACCATGGATTTTTCATTATGCAACTTTCTTTGGGATCTTTAACAGCAACTTCCATCTCTTCTAACAAAGGTCACAGAAAAGACATGTAATAAAAATAAGAAGTTTCCATGCTCTGGAATTCATTTTGAATTCTAAAATTCTTAGACACAAAACTTCAGTGCAATATGTAATGATTGGAAATTATTCTTTAATACTGAAATATGCATCTGTGAGAGTTACCCTTTTTCTGGTAGCCCAATTTCTAATGAAACAAGACAGTTTAATAGTTTTTCAAACGTATGAAACACAACACAAATTTTTATCAATAACTTAAAACCTTCTGTATAGCTTAAATGTTTCTAAATAAACAATATTTTCTTACATGAGCTACATTTCTGTATTTATATATTGTGCTAGCATATTTAGAACAAGCTCTCTACTATGAATATTTCATTAAATGCTCATCACCATGGTAAATTTTATGTTTCAAAAAATATTTTTTCTGTCAAATGTCTGTCAGGTAAATAAACATATTTTCTTGACCTTTGGAGGCTAGCATGTGAAACTTTGTGTAGGTGAGAAGATATTAATATGTGTTATTGAGGCAGTCTTTTGATAGATAAAAATCATGTCTATTGATACCAGAATTGAACTGCATACCAAATTAATTGCTAAATCAAAGATTCTACCTGTTTTCCTGAAAATGTCAAAAATATAGGAAGGCTAGAGACTTTAGTTTTATTAACTTTAAAGGGCAGAAATATGTAGTTCTTGGATAAAGCAGAGCCTGGATTTTTTTTTCTTTAAATAAAAACTGCTAAGGTATAAACTCCCTGAAAAATGGGGTTTATAATGGAAATACAAACTGACCCTTAACTATAGCGGCACTACCGGATGCCATAATAATCAGTTCCCCTGGATGCCATGGTGTAAATGTATTAGCTGTACTAAGAGACCCACTCCTGCTGTAATTATGTTAGGAACCAATAAGACAGCTCAGAAATCAATATGCTAAGACAGATAGAGTAAAGGACCATGGCCAGCCCACTGGGAATAGATTAGTCTGGCAGGTCCCTAGCTGAGCCATGAAGAAGAGGGTATCTTTGCTGTTGAAGAAAGCCATTAATTGTAAATTTTCCTGAGCAACGAACTTGAAGGAAAAGCTTAGACTGTGTTGATCATACCACTCAATGAAAACTGCTACTCCTATTGATCAAGAGTTAAGCTTTTTACTTTTATTTCAAAATCCACTGGTGCAAAAGCCCAAATGTTCAGAGGGATTTTTGAAGCCTCTCCCACAGTGCCATTGGAATCCTATTTGGTTATTAATTTCTATCCATATTTTTAGGAAGGTCTAGGTCAATAAAATGATATTTACGCAATAACCTTCCATACTGACAAGTATATTCATGTGACATCAATTATCTAATGGATTAATAGTCAAATATCTGAAAACATGGAACAAGAAAGGATGCGTTCTTCTCAGTGGTTTCCACAAGGTTGCTATCACCTGGCTGTTATTAAATATTAGTTTAATAATTAGTAAATTCATGATGAGGAGAAAGGAACTTGTTTATTTCTAATTGAATTTCTTTTCACTCTATATATTTTCTGAGTAATTGTGAAATTTGCACAACAGAAATAGTACAGTTTAGTAGTTTTGCTGCTGAGCGGGGAGGAGAAAAGGTGGGGGAGAGAGACAGAGAGAGAGGGAAAGAGAGAGACAGAGACAGAGAGAGAGAGAGAGAGAGAGAGAGAATGAGAAGAAACCAAAAGGCAGACCTTTTGTGGTTACAGTTTGGCACATCTGCTCATGCCCAATCAAGCTTTCAAAAGCAGAGTAGTAAACAAAAGCAGCCATCAAGCAAGGACAAAGTCAGAGACATAAGTGGTTTGAATGAGTGTGCAATTTCTGCCCTTATGACCATCCTGACACAATTGCTCTAATTTTCTTTCCAGAAACGACTGATAAAAGATTTAGGTAATTGCTATGGAGACAGACTTCTTTCCATCACTAGGTATCTTGAATAATACAGCCTCAGGGTCATAAGATGGAGTGTCAGTTTCTGTCAAGTCCTAAATTAATACTTGTCCCTGCTTTGGCTACACTTCCTGTACATCAAATGAAGTGAATGTAATTTATTTTGACAATGTATTGAAAATCACTTGATCAAATGACTATTCTTCAGTGAACACAAAAGGCAATATAGGCTTGAAAAGTATAAACTCTAAAATAATATAAATATATATCAATTTCTCAAAGTTCTTTTTCTCCTAAAAACTGTGCATATGATTAGAATAAATTAAGAAAAATATAGTTTCTAAAAGCATAATAGTTCTTGTGAATGTATCTCTCTCTCTTCTCTCCTGGCTGAGTTTGACCTATCTCTATTCAGTACATGACCTTGTCCCCCTTAATCGAACTTAATTTGTCTGGTGGATCTTTGCATTTCCAAGTATTAAGTAGCATGCAGAAAGAAAGCCAGAGACCCATGAACAAGATAGTATTTACAGTAAAATTCTGAAAATATAGGTCGGCCCTTCTAGATATTTCACTTTCACTCAAGATCAGTCAATTTATGGAGGAATCTTAGATATATCCACTGAAATGTCACAATATCAAATAACATCTTCACTGTCTCCTGAATATTATTACCTTTGCAGTAGTTAATGAAATCAGTTGTGTGCTAATGAAAACACCTTGTACTGACATCATATAAAACTAAAGTATCACATAAAAGGTACTCATGTGATGATACCTTAAATGACAGCTTTTTCTCAACATAAAAGTCTTCTCTTTTGTGATAAGTTTTCTGTTATTTAATCCTGTAGAAAGAATAGCTAAGCTTTGAAAGCATTTGAAATGTATGTGTGTGTGTGTATATATATATATATATATATATATATATATATATATAGAATTGTAGCAGAAATAACAATGTAATTTTCTTTCTTCAGAAAATCAGTAGAAACCCTTTGGAGCCAACAAAGATAGTGAAATTGAAAAATTTGGTTTAAACTAAAGGAAAACACACCTGGCACTATCTTGGCAAGAGGGCCAAGACAAAGCAAGTGTCTGACCTGGCACTGTGAGAGTACAATGTAGTGTTTAAATACAGCCAGGCAGAAGCCAGTGGATAATGCTCAGTAATGGGTTAATCAATACTTATTATGGTTTTATTGGTTCACTAAAGAGAGAACAGAACCTAGTGAGCACAGAGTCGAAAAAATCACTGCATCTGATCTAGATAACATCTACTCTCCCTAAGGGATTTCCCTATTCAAGAATCCAATTTACCATGCCTGATTGACAAGGATTGGATCCTAGGGAATCACATAACACTTTTTAGGACCCAATAAAATCCTAATGGATTTGTCTGACTGGCCAGGAGATTTCTAGTTTTGCTAAGCTGAGGTGTTTTGTTGCAATTAGCCTTTATTCCACTAGCTGTTGAAAAGCTAGGCTATTAGGAGTTGTCCTCTCTTTATAAATGCTGGAGTCATGCTGGGCTATACCCTCTGGAAGGAGGTACTGTGCTGTACACGAGAACACCCTTAGGATAAGTTGTAAACATCTGAAAGTTTCTGAAAAATTGTAATCAAAACAGAATTCAAATGAAAAGGGAGAAAGTTCAAATAAATTGCACCCTTAAACTCCACTTATTGGTCAGTTAACTTTTACAATTTGTTTCTCATTCGGGTAACCCTAACAGAAATGAACCTCTCTTTTTGAAAGAAGCTTTGAAATATGTACATTTTGTTATCTGAGTCTCTCTTTTAATAGCTGGAGTTTGAAAAAATCACTCTGCAACAAAAATCATGTAGATGTCCTTATTTTTCCTCTTTTTTCCCAGAGATAATTTTTTGTACTAAACAGGTAACTTGTTTAAGCATATTGATGATTGATCATGGCATACTAAGTTAGTGGCTGTTAAGAAATCAGAAAATAGGGTGTGTGATGATTTTAAGTCAGAGTTGAAACATAACTGAAGGAGAACTTTTAAATAATATAAATTGTGTGTTGAAGGAAACATTCCTTTAATATAAAAATCACTCTTATGACTCATTTCCCTCTGGATTTTTGTCTGTCCTTTTGCAAGGTGTAAATGATGCTTTAAATGATTTAATGTGAATGGATTTCATAATTAGAAATATATTTACTTATGAAATATCTTTGAATAGACATCTGATTTACTTTTTTCTCCTCAGTTAAGAGGGCCTTGGTGATAATCTGAAATTTCATGTGAGTTCATATTACTACCAGCACAACAGACTACATTTTCCTTCTTTAGAATTTCCTGCTAAGAGGCCATGTGAATTGAGTGAAAAAGCAAGTTTCCAATAAAAGATATATGCTTATTTGTGGTAATAAATGTTTAAAATATAAAATAAAAACACATTGACTTCATATTATTAAATAAATATAACATAAATGAAGAATATATTCATATTTAACTTTTAAATTTTTTAATAGTGATATTCTAGTGAAACGATTGCTAAAAAGAAAAAAAAAGAATAACATATTTGACAATTGCAGAGAAATTCTGAGAAAGAAAGAGAGGAGTAGAACAAGAGAGGCACGGAACAAAAGGAATTCTATCAACTACTACCATAACATGACAATTTCTTACAAATAAAATCATAAATAATTTTGATTCTTTGTTTTACTCTTTTTAATGATGACACTTCCATTGGGTATAAGTTCTAATTTTGTTTAGAATTGGAAAATGAGAAGTAATTATGTATGATGAAGCAAAAAATTTGTTTTAAAAATTTTAATTCAATGGGAACTTTAAGCAGTATCAAATATAGTAGAGTAACATTGTAGAAGATGAATGAAATTTGTCTCCCTATTTCTATTGGACTACTTATGTATGCTTCAAGATTATTTTATAGTTATCTCATTAATGTTTCTAGGGTAAGTTTAAAGTAATTCTGTAACTTTAAAAATGAAATCTCTCATCTGGTTCTAATGAATTTACTTTATCTTACCAAATATTTAAGTATATATATATATGTATGAACCAAGGAACAAATTTAAAGATGTCAACAGAAGTTACATTTAATCATAATTCCTAAGAAATTACTAAAATTTCACCAAGATGGTTGAGTAGATGATTAAGTGTCCTTTAATAGTATTTTTAATATTTGTTTATAAATATGGTCTTTGTTATTATTTTAGGAATTTAATTGATTTAATGATGTTGGTTAAAAATTTAGTAAGGATTTTTACTTTACATGATAATTGATTTATTATCTATATGTGACATGCTAATTAATCTTAATATTTATTTGCTAGTAATTTTATTCTGTCTGAAGCATAACTAGCAGTATTTCACTCAAATATTAGTACAATGTAATTTTCACCTTTAATGTATTTTTAAGGAAAAAAGAACAAAAAATAGAAATACAAATAAATACTTATCAAAACAGACTAATAGGAGAATAACAATAAATAATACATTGTATGTTGTTATCTTCATAGTAGTTACTTATAGTATAAGACACAGGCATGATATCTTGTCCAAACAATATTAGCACAAACCTTTTCATTGAGCTAAGAGAAACTAGCTGTATAACTTTCTTAACTATCTGGTATGTATATATTTTTTTTCTTTTCTCTTCTTTGCATTTCCCTTTGCCCCATTAAATTCTCATCACTTTCACATAGGTTCTTCCCAAATCACCATATCTATTATATAATTTGAATCTTACTTATTCCTTCAATTTCACATACATGTGAGACAATATCATGGTTGCATATGTGAGTCTGATTTATTTCACTTATAAGTATAGTCTTGAGTTGCTTCCATTTACCTATAAAACTTTTCATGGTTGAGTAGTATTCCATTGAATAAAAAGACCACATCTTTTTATCCATTCCTCAGTTGATGGACATTTGGCTTGTTTCTAAGATTTAGCTATTACAAATTGTGCTGCTATAAACATAGGTCTACATATATCGCTGTGGCATGATGTTTTTAATTGTTCTGGGAAGATACCCAAAAGGAGAAAAGCTGATTTGAATGGGGCCCCTAATCTTAGTTTTATAAGGAATCTTCACACTGATTTCCACAGTGGTTGTACTACTCTACACTCCCACCAACAGTTGCTAAGTGTTCGTTTTCCCCACAGCCCTTCCTGCAATTGGTATTGTTTGATTTCTTGACGAGAGTCATTCTTTCTGGAATGAGATAGAACGTCAGTGTTGCCTTAATTTGATCTCTTGAATGACCAACAATGTTGAACTTTTTTCATATATTTATTTGCTGTTTGTATGTGTTGAACTGAAAAGTGTGAATTCATTCAGTTGCCCATTTTTTGGATTGGGTCTTTGAATTAGCAGAGCTTCTTTTTTTTTTCAATTCTTTATATATTCTAAATCTAAGTATTTTGTCTGAGGCCAACTGACTAATTTTTTTTTCACTCTGTGTGTTGCCTTTTCACTCTTTTGGTGATTTTTTTTGTTGTGCAAAGGCTTTTTAATAAGATGAGATTCCATTTGCTGATTCTTTGTAGTATTTCCCTTGATTCTTTGCAGTCTGGGTTTTTTTCATGAAGTTTCTGACTGCACTTATATCTTCAAGATTTCTACCTGTTTTATCTTCCAGAAGATGTAGTGTTTCTGTTTTAATATTTAGATCTTTGATCCATTTTGAATTTAATTTACAGCATGATAATAAACATTGGTCTAGTTTTGGTCTTTGGTATGTGGCAAGCCAGTATTTCCCAAACATTTATTAAAGAGACATCCTTTCTTACAGGGAACATATATGTACCAAACATTGGTGCACTGAACTACATAAAACAAGTATTTACAAATATGAAAAACCAAATAAGCACTAACACAACTGTAGTGGGAGAACTTAATACACCATTCTCATAAATAAATACATCAACTAGACAAAATGACCAGCAAAATGATATAAGAATTTTACCATCTGAAAAAAATGGACTTGGTAACTGTCTACAGAGTGATATATCCCAAACTCTCAGAATAGACATTTTTTTCAGCTTCACATGGGACGTTCACCAATACAGACCACTTATTAGCCCACAAAACACATGTACATAATTGTGGAAGAATTAAAACAATCCCATGCATACTATCAGAACACAACACAATAAAACTGGAAATGAACAACAAAAGAAACCACAAAACTACATAAAAACATGGAAGTTAAACAACATACTTCTGGGCAATCAGAGGGTCACCAAGGAAATTAAAGATGAAAGATTTAATTATATATATATAATTAAATGATGACATCATTGCAACATATCAAAACATATGGGATGCAGTTTATCTATTTATTTTTTTAAAGAAAACTTGCTATGTAGTGTAGGATGGTCTTGAACCCACAATGATCCTCCTGCCTCAGCTTCCTAAATTCACGGATTATATGCAATGCTATCACATAGGTTTTATTTTTATTTTATTTTAAAGACAAATCAAAATATTTGCTTTTAAAGTAATTACTGTAGCTACTTGAGGGAAATGAAATGGAGTCCAACTAAAAGAAAAAAATATTTTAACAGGATACAGTGGTACATGTTGCTAGTTTCAGCATTCCAGATGAGACTCATGAATATGTGGTCAGCCTAGGGTACAATATGATACTTTATTTCAAAAACAAATTGTAGAGACTTAATATCCAGAATGTATATGGAACTAAAAAAGTAAATAAATAAAAATAACCCAATGAGAAAAGTATTTGAGTAGGTACTTCTCAAAAGAAGAAATTCAAATGGTCACAAGTTATATGCATAATAACTTCACTTGCTGTCTATGAAATTCAAGTCAAAGCCACAAACAGATATCCACTTAAAGTATCTATTATCCAAAATTCAAAAAATAACAAATCCTAGCAAAGATATAAAGAAAAGAAATTTCTTATAAAACTGTCATAGGAAAGTAAATTTGTATAGTCATTATAAAGAATAATGTAGAGATTCTCTGAAAAACTAAAAGTAGAACTACAATATGATCCACCTATTCTATTTTTCATTATACATCTGAAGAAAATGATATCAGTATATCAGAGAAACCTAGATAGATATGTTTCGTGCTGCACTCTTCACAGTAGCTAAAATATGCACATCAGTGAAGACATGGATAAAATACATATTCTCTCTG
Organism: Dolichotis patagonum; assembly: GCA_004027295.1. Classification (NCBI taxonomy): domain Eukaryota; kingdom Metazoa; phylum Chordata; class Mammalia; order Rodentia; family Caviidae; genus Dolichotis; species Dolichotis patagonum. The sequence continues at coordinate 35,590 of PVJX010001105.1, read as the reverse complement.
TCTAACAGAGCATTATTCAGCTATGAAAAGAATTATATTTTATAATTTGTAGCAAAATTGATGAAACTAGAATTTATTATGCTAAGTGAAATAAATCTGTTACAGAAATACATATAAATGTGTTCTCCTATATGTGAATATTTACAAAAGTAGATTGTGAAATATAAAAGTAATTACTATAGATTGAAAAAGAGAGGTAGCAAGAGTAGAAACTGAGAAACACTGGATTATAGGTAGTTAAAACACAGTTGGATAGAAGCAATAAATTCTAGCATCCCATAGCACAAATACATGACTCAAACCATCACTACTAGGGACTTGGCCTAACCGTTAACTTCTAAAAATGAGTTACAGTAAAGATTTCAATAAAGAGATAAGTAGCATGGTTTTGAGAAATCCAAGGAGGTCAAAACTCGCCAGGAGTAAAGATCACAAGTTTTCCTGATTGCTCTATTTATTACGTTTACACAGATTTGAGGTGTGTGCATTGGTGGGTGAAAACCCACAACAGAAGCTAGAGCAAAGGCAGTAAATCTTGGTAACTAAGAAAACCGTTTGATCTCTAAGGTTGACAGTATTATTGATGTGGAACAGGAAGTGTCAGCATCCCATGTCCCAGATGCCTCAGATGTGGTGTTATCTTGTATTCAAAGCACCATGAATATCAGCTTTTCCAACATGGCCAGAGGTCCCTGAGTTCAGCAGCTTAGCCTGGTACAGTCAAGTTTCCAACAATTCCTCCTTTTTGTATTTAGAATTGCAGCAATTGAAACATTATGACTTGAGGTTAGATAGCTTTAGGCATTGTTGGGTTTAGTACCCCCTGTAGCAGAATAGGAACAGAAACAAAAGACACAGCATATTGACATTATCAGTTCATTGTAGAAATCCAAAATGAGTCTGGTGGCAGAAGACTTCACCATGAGCTTGAAGATCTTTTCTCTCTATGACCATGGCACCCACAGTGCTTCATGACCTGTTAATATACAATCTTAGCCTTATCTGCAAGTTATTCTTACACTACTGGAATAGTGATTGCAAAGAACTGTCCTTTATATCTCTCTAATGATTGAGTATGATATTTTGTCATTATTCTCTCTAGTTTTGTCTAATTTTAGCTAAAATTTTAAGAATTTAGTTTATCTTTTAGAGCTTTTACTGTAATTTATACAACCCATAACAGGAGTCAGATACTGGTGTAGTTGGTAACATTGAACAGGGGTTATTGATTAAAGTTCCTTTTTATATCTAGCTTATTACTATGGCATTGTTTCATACATGCTTTTCTGCTGACTGTTCAAGAACAAGTTAAAGTGAGATATGTGTTGATTAAAATTATCCTCTTGCATTCTATCAAAGTCAGTTAAATCTCCTTAGGCATTACTTTGGAACCATATATTGCACCTCTCTGCTCCTTTGTTGGTGTCAGCTGTCAAATGATTCCTTGCCTTTGCTTGACCAAATTGTCTTCTGTGAAAATTTAGGAGAGACTTTTCCCTCTATGATCCTGCATGGGCACGCTATACACTGCTGATTGTCATCTTTTGTGGTCCAACAATCTCCTTTATCAGGAGGTTGGGAGACTCCCCAGAGTTGTAGGGTGTCATAAAAAAAGGTTTCCTCATGTCCTGGGTCCTTGTTGATGTTGGAGGGCCAGGGCCAAAATTCTGGTTGTACTTTTAGTCTTCAAACCTCCTGGTGTTGAACACCCAGAAAAGAAGATCAGTGACATTAGCATCATACTAGGAGCAGTGAGCTTAATTACGATAATTTTATATGCATTGCAAGCATTTTGAAATGTGAACTATAGCCAGAAGACTATTATTTACTGCTTGGTTACTTTTATCTCATTGCTGAGGCAAAATACCTGACACCCAAAATGAAGAAAGAAAAGTTTTATTTAGCTCACAGTTTGTAGAGGTTTCAGTACATACTCAGCTGGCTCCAAAACAGCATGGCACATAGCAGAGGGCAATAGTTTATGGTGGTTGAAAGATAGCAAACACAGCAAGAGCAAACAGAGAAGATCACAAGTGAAGGAACATGCAGGAAGAAGACTCTTTCTGTCTCTTTTATTGTATGCAGGCCACAACCACTTGGGTACAGCACTCATATCTATAATTTATTCACAAATTCTAAAAGTCTGCCCCCATGACTGCATGAGGCTTTGGGGAGACATTCAGACACAAAACATAGCATTTACATAAAATTTGTTTTAGTAGTTGAATCCCTGTAGAATAATAACAAACAGTTATACTTCATAAGGAAATAGTGGGATAAAAACCCATGCATAATATCTAGCATGAAAATCATGATGACATTATTTTTGTAACACATGTAAGTCTCCATCTTAGTAGAGAATATCATTTTAGTCAGTCATATCTATCTAGTACATAAGAAGCACTCACCTAATTTGTTGTCCTTCAGTGGGTTGTCATTGAAGATGTTTGTGACATTCTTCTAGACTATTAAATGTTTAAGCATCTCTAAGTGTAGTGGCACATATATAACACATACATCACATAAGTTTTTTTTGAAAAACATCGTTTGTCTGGTGATCTCATGTTGATTTGATATATACATCTTACTATAATCAGCTGAAACACAAGAGAAAGGCAGTTGTCTGAGTCTAAAAGAACAAGTATATCACCCTAAACAATTCCAGTTTTACATCTGGGAAGACCTGTACATCTGATGGTGTGAAAACATTTAATACACCATGAGAGTACCGAAAATGAATGGTCATAGCAAATGAAAACTTTTGTTTCTTAATTTAGTTTCAAACAGAGCATCTTTTAATGTGAAATCTTATAGTTTTATTGAAAGAAAATAACTCTTTGAAACTGGCCCAATATCATAATAATATTTTAAATGATGTTTACTGGAGTGTCTCCAATAAAGCTATGGAGACTACTGGGGTCCCTATTCATGGAAAAGGCTGGAATAAGATTTTTCCAGACAGTTGCTTCTTTGTCCACCAAGAGTTCTCCCAAGCTTATAGGGTCTCCATTTAATTGCTGTACAAAATTTTGATGACCTATGAGAATGAGTTCACAGCACTTAACACAATGTTTTGACCAATGAAAGATTCCCAAATTACTATACACAGGCAACAATATGCATAAAACCAAACTTGATAGCACTTTGATCTGTTGGGAGCCTGGATAGAAGCATGTCTTTGTATTTGATGACATCTGTCTATAAGCCAGATTATATTATAGAAAAGTATTTCAAAAATCCAAAAAGGCAAAAGAATAAAAATTGTTTAGCTTAAATAAAATATTTCATTACAGATTGTCTGACAGACAAACAACAAATATACATAAGACTATCTATAAAGTCAGAATTCATTCAGGTATATTTGGCCAAATTGAATTATAATAACTGTTTTATAATTTTAGAAGTTTGTGATTATAAATAGACTAGTCAGAATTTTTTGTAGGTCAATTAACATAGATCCCTTATAAGAATTAGAAGGAATAAAAAATTTTTTATCTGTAATTAATATTTTCTCTGTATTTTATTTTGCCTTAATAATGTTGGCAACTTCATGCCCGTCAAGCTTAGTCAAATAGCCTCAAGCTTAGTCATCTTCATATCTTTCTTCACTTACCCAGACCTTCTCTTTCTTTTAACAGCACTTGTAAGATAAATCTCTGTAAGACTTAACACAGCAAAGATCTGTTTAAAGAAATTATGAAAATTTAGTGTCAAGGATAATTAGATATAATTTTTGATGAACAGTCGTTTCACAATTGAGTTGTAATATGAGCTTTTCCAACGCCTAGTCTCCTGCCAGGTGACCTAGCTATGGTGTGCAGAAATGATTCCATGTGTCTCTGGTCACAGTTCGGGTCTCTATGGTCCCTGATGCTGTGATACTCCATGGCAAGATTACATTTGCTGGAGACATCCTAGTTCTTTGAGAACTAAGTAGTAATAATAATTTAAAACAATGTTTTACCTGGGGAAAGGACAAAATGTTATTAACCTACCATCTTTCCCACCATCCTCATTAACTTAGGATCCTCAAGAGGTTAAAATTACTACTGCCCTCTAAGTTATCCAGAGTGAGCCTCATCAGCATGAGATCTTTCTCAGCATAAGATGACCACTGCCTTCTAGGTCATCTGATAACACCATTGCCATGTTCCTCCATGTAAATATGATTAATAAATACTAATGTTCTTGATGCCTCATGGAATTTTGCTCCCTGTGAACAATTAGTCATTTCAGAACCATTGTACTGCTAATTGTCTCTTGCTTTTTCTTTTCTCTGTGTACCATAGCCTTGCAAAACATTGAGGACTCATGGCAGGGGTCCCCAGTAATTTAGTCCAGACAAATACTAACATCATTTTCAGGTAGAGATGTAGGCCTGATTTCAAACACTATAAATTTCAATAGCTATATTCACTTGATCACTGAAATAAAATATTTTATAAGATTTAGATCTTGTTGAAGCTTTTTGTGTAGTTTTGTCTAGCATTGAACTTTCATAGGATTTTGTTTTCACATGTTGATAGGCTTTTAAACGATTTAAAAGAATTTTTTAGCTCTGATAGCCTACTGATCAGTCAGTCACTGTGGCCCACCAGGGCATACCTTAGACCTTGGTTCTGTGCATGCCCAGCACTCCAGCACACATTCCAAGTATCTGATGTAATTTTCGCTTATATTTTTAAAGTCCAATTTAATCATGATAATTTTGATTGCTTGTGAATGAGAAATATGTCTGTGGCTGCTTTTTGTGTATCTAGGACCTTATATTACATCACCAGCCTGTTGGCAGTGTCACCATTTGATGAGGTGAAAACGTTTGCATGCATGTGTAAAACAGTAAGCACCAGGGCACCTGATGTAGGCAGAGGCACAGGAAATGTGAGCCACCACTGTGAATTGGTACCAGGACAAAGTATGGCTGCCAAGCACCCCAATCTAGAGCATGTAGCCTGTATTCACCATTGCAGCTGACATGATGTTTTCACAAAGCAGCCATCTGAGTTCTTCCTACTGCCTCTGTCCTGGTCTTGATCTAGGTTTGGTGGGTTGCAAGGATTCATGGGTCCTTCCATGCACCACTGGTCAGTGCTCACCAAATGAGTTTTCTTCCTAACCTGGGGAGTTTGTGAGAGGTTGGGGTAGGAATGGAATGCAGTTCTTTAACCCAGTTCTTACACTTTTGACTTGTAGTGGCACTTTCAAGAATTTGTAGGCATCTGGATAGACTGCTGTTAGTTTATTCTAATCCCAGAATTTTAGATCGAATTAGCTCCTCCCCAGATTTCCTTATACTAATAAGGAAATAATAAGGAAATAATAATAAGGTGAATGATTCATTTGTAAAGGCTATGGTGTCTGAGGAGTTAGCGTTTTTTTTGCAAAGCCTCTGCTTTATGGGATGAAACCTTTGTTGGAAGTGTGATTTCTTCATGCCTGAATCAGGTGCTGCTGGCAACAAGTTCCATGATGAACTGAGAATTAAGCAGACCAAATTCTAAATTGAGAAGATCTTAGGGCAAATAATTTTCCTCTAACATGAGCCTGTTTAAGAATTTTTGCAACTCTTTCCCAACTATCAAGATTGAGCAAACCATGGTTATATTTGCTTACCTCATGTAGCATTTTTGTTTTGTTGAACATAAGCACCTGATTATTTTAATAAACAGCCAGATTGATTCGTGTGCCATGTCTTTTTCTGGATCTTTCAGGCCAAACTGGTTTTGCTCTGCATGCCTCTGGGATTGACCATATGCCTGAGGCTGAAGCATTTTACTGTAAACTCTGTAACAGAGCTAAAAGTGATCTGTGGTTCTCACCCATGTTTTTTTCCTGTATAAATAAATACACTTTTCACAGTGGGAACACCAACCCTTCTTATTTATGGAAGGCTTCTTTCCTTCTTTTTCTCCAGGTGTCTAAATCCTTGGAGTAACACTTCCTGCGCTTCTTCCTTTCACCTTCTCCACTCTCAGTGAATCTTGCTTGTTCAGGCTTGAAAATCCCAGTCCAAGGATTCAGGTCCCTGTTGGGCTCCAGTTATCATGGGCTTATCCTAGCTCTCAAACTCCCAAAACAAGTTACAATGAAGTCTTCAATAAAAAGAGACAAGTGGTATGGTTTGTGGGGATCTAGCAAGGTCGGAACTCTTTAAGAGTAAAGATCACGAGTTGCCTGATCACTGTATTTATTGAGTTTTTACAGATTTGGGGGTACAGGAAGTGGGGGTTTGAAAGCAAAATTAGAACAAAGGCAATAATCTTGCTAATTAAGAGAACTGTTTGATCTCTAAGGCTGGTAATTTTATTGCTCTAGAATAGGCAGTGGCAGCAGCTGCCTCAGCTGCAGTGTTGTCTTTAGAGCACTGTGAATATGAAATGTAGCCAGCGATCCTTTTACAGCTTTATCTTCAACACATCACTTTTTAAAATTTGTATTAACTTCAGTGTACAAAGTTATGGGGTTTGATGGCATCATTTCATATATATATACTGTGTGTTCATGTCAAATTAGGCTAATCAGTATTTCTATCTATCACTTTCAAAACCAAACATAGATATTGATATGTCACATTAGTGAATGAAACAGATTTGTGGTAAATAATATTTTCCAAATGTGACCACTGTAATATTTTCCTTTTTATTTGTCCTTCCAGAAACTTGTTATTCCTTCCTCAAATAATGAAGCCTATTTCTTTGAAAACTGATCAGATTTATGTCATTGTGTCAATGTCTAAAATGTGACAGAAACGGCAAAGTACTTGAGGCTAGGTTCCAAATGATGATGTGGCTTTGATCTGACTCTCTTCTTAGAATTCATGTGCATGGAATCAAGATCTGATATTATATGAAAGACTAGACCATATAGTGATCTTGAGTGGCAGTCACCAATCTAAGCTATGTTCTCACTAAATGCCAGCACTCACTGGCTGATATTTGAATGTATAGGCCTTTAAGTGATTCCATTCCCTAACTACTTCCCTGGCTGATGTCAAATTGAGCAGTAATAGGCTCTCTGTTATTACACCTTCCCACAGTGGAAAATCATGATCAAAATTAATCTATCAAGTAATTAAATTTGGGCATACTTTTTAGGTAGCAATGTATAACTAGATTTAATTTTGTTAATTACAAGTAACATGCTACCTTAACAAATGTAAAACATTTTTGCAGGTTACATAGCAGGTAGGGCCTGGGAGAACTTCAGTTAAAATGGTATGAAAAAAACTGAAAGAGCGTGAATAGGCTATTAGTAAGTCTTTAGCGGCCCTCTAGAAGGCTCTTTGCGATAGTTTAAAGGTAATTTGAAAAAAGTGCAAGTTGAAGGAAAGGGGACACATGTAATGCTATGGTATGAAGTGTTACCATGATGTGTCAGTGGTCATGTGGAAGAATTGTATGATATAGCTAAGAAAATTTCTAGGCAAAATTCTGAAATTCCACTCAATTTTTTTCACTGACTTTGTTGAGAGAAGTTTTGTTGAGGTTTGAACTTCTCTTTCTCTTTTTCTTAAGGAAATTAAAAAGGTTCTCTAAGGCAACCAGGTCTTAAGTTAAATATAAAAATATTTTCTTTCATAGGCTTCTTTGAGATTCTCAGACGAAAGAAAGCGTCAGTGTAAATATTGTGTCAAACAGAGCATAGAATTATGGCATCATTTTTAAAATCTCAGATTTATAGATTGCCACAGCTATTAACATAGTAAGATAAATCCTTTAATAATCTAAAAGACATTTTACATTAAACAAAAGTGTGAAAAATCTTAAGGCTACTGCATATCAGATGACTGAAAAGAAGCCATTTACAGAGGAAGAATTATACCTACAAAAATGTTGCGGATGATGTAGCTAGTTAAACAAATTCATAAAAACTCACTGAGTTTTTAATGAAATTGTGTCTTTCAATGCACTACCATCCTAGATGAAAAATCCCAGGGACATTACTAAATGAAAAGAGTCTTGTAGATCCCTCAACCAATGTGACCATGGTACAAGTTGAAAAAAAAATCTATTCAGTCTCAAACAGCAAACATTCTTTATGGAAATTAAAGGGTAGTTCAGAAGATAAAACCCACAGTCTAAATATCTGAGCAAAAACCTGAATAGATCATTTCCAGGTGGTAGTACCAGACCCTAATAAAAGAAGTGAAATATTTGTTCATTGGATAAATTATTATAGAACTGTGAATTCTGTGCATCATGCCTCCCACTTTCCCCTTTTTGGGATAGAGGTATGTACAGTAGTCACCTTACATCAGGTTCACCACTGTTTATTAAATGTGTTAAGGGCAAATGAGATGCTTCATTTCATTAATTTGTCTGTATATCAAAAAGAAATATACTGGAGAATTTTACCAAAGGAAGAACCCATTAGTAAGCTACTCAATCTCACTGGGCTGACTTTATTGACAACAGTGTAGAACTCAAATCTATACCATATGCTATCATGGAGTAATATTTTACATTTTCTTTGAGAAAGGTACAACTGTATTTTGCATGTAGGATAGAAGTGAATTGTTCTGAGTTCAAGAAGTATAACAGACAATATTGGGTAACATTGACAACTGCAATATTTCCTATCCCACATAATCTTCTAAAATGTTGCCAATCTCTCACTAAAACTCTGGATTTTTTCTCCTTTCTTTGAATGTGTAGCTTTGTGAATGAATAAAATGCAGTAGAAGTGACTGTGTATGACCTTGAAGTTTCAGTCACAAAAGGTTATATACCTTCCAGCTGAATCTCGTGAACCATTACTTGTGAATGCTAGCCCACGCAAGACATAATCTTACCCAACAGCCTCAGATAAAGTCTTAACTACCAGACATATGAAAAAAAAAGTTTTCATATAGTTTTACCCTTCAAGATGCTACAATACTTAGAGGATTAGATATGTATTAGTGTCACTGTGCCAAACCTCATTAGAAATAGTTATTTAGCAAGCAAAATAATTATTGTTTCTCTGTGTAACTGTTTTAGGTAGCTTTGTGGTTTGTGTCTGGATATTCCCCCAAGGCATCTTGTGGTCATGGGTGGTAGTGGACCTTTTTTTCTTTTTCATGTTTTTTTTTTGTTTTGTTTTGCTTTGTTTGGTACTGAGGATCCAACTCATAAGCTTGCATTTGCCAGGCAGGCACTTATGCCACTGAGATAAATCCTGGCCTGTTGGTGAGCCTTTTGAAAGTGGTTGAATCTAGAGTTTGTGACTGGTTCTTCTGTCTACTTCTGGGATTTAGGATGTGAGTACTGTATCTACCACGGGGAAGGTAACCTGCATATAGTACAAGAGAAAGTAGGAAGGGTGGTCTTTCCTTTTTCCCTTTTGCTCTTGCTATCTACCACAGTCACCATAAACAGTTGCCCCTCAGTCATACCACCTTGCATTGGAACCTGCTTATTATAGACTGAAACCTCCACAAACTATAAGCTAAATAAGCATTTCCTTCTCCAATTTGGGGGTCAGGTATTTTGTCTCAGCAATAGAAATAATAAGTAACCAAAACAATGATTGTTATACACATTAATAATAGAGCAAAAATAAAGAAGATAGCACAGAAAACACAGGATAATAGGATTGCAGAATTGGTTGTTGGTTGAAAATTAATTGAAAATTTGGGGTCATGTTTATCAAAGTGTGGTATAGTAACAACAGAAATCAGCAAAAAGGAAAACTACTAGACCACTTCAATGGATATTATATCAAATAACTCTGGAGATATAATAGTTATTAGATATTGTGAAGTCCATGAGATAATTGTAATTCAAATTAAAGTTTGACTTTGTTGAAAGAAATAGATCCATGGAGAAGAACTTATAAATTACTATTCTCTCTCTCCATTTCCCTCTCTGTCTCTCTCTCTCCTCCCCCATCCCAACTCGACTTTCCTGCTATAGTATTATCCTTACCACAGGGAAACAATAATGTGATCATGGAATGAATCATCTGAAAGAGTCTCATGATGAGAGAACCAAAGTCCTCTGGCTGCAACCTGCACCTAAATTCTCATGTGAAATCCAACAACAGGTACCAGTAATATAAAGGAAGCCTTCTGAGAACCAGTCTTGGCTCCAACCTAACCACTTTGGTTGATGCTGTGTAAATCAAAACTTAACCACTTTGTCTAATTCTGCCTCAAGTGCAAATCTGTACATAAGTAAGTGACAACTGTTTAACAAATAGGTTTTGGCCTGATGCATTATGCATTAAAAAATAATCAGAACAAAATATATGGAACTGTAGTTTTTATGCAATCATAAGTAATAGGAATAATTTATTTGTGCTTCAGAATATAACAGTGAAACACATATTATGTTTTATACACATTCATGAACACATTTTTGTTGTGAGAGGGAAAAAATAGATTTTTACAAGTGAATAAGAAATAAATACCTTGACTTTTTTTTAACCACAGAATATTATAGAATCTGTCATAGTAATGCCTTTGAGTTCTGAAGGAACAATTTTGAATTCAATTTGAGTTATTTTAATTGTTTTTTAAAAGTAGATCCTATAAATGCTTAATCTGTTGAATTGTCATAATCACTCTAAAAGATTTTCAATGAATTCAGTACATAGACAAAAATGTAGCATTTCATGCCATTAAGCTTAATCTCAATGTACTATGACAGAAACTAAAGCAAGTTATAATATATATAATCTTTTAAACTGTGATTTTACATTAAAAAACTTCGTCTTAAGTTTCTTCTGATTATAACAGCTTATGGACTTTTCAAAATTCTTTTGTATATTTGTGTATTGGGTATTTTTAATAGCATTTTGCTTACAAATCTCAGTGCACTGTTTTCATAAAAATCAACAACATATAAATAACTGGTTAGGACTAAGACAGGATGGTGATTGAAATGAAAGAAATGTAAATCTCACAGTCTGTAGCTGTTCTCCACTATTTGCCATGTTTTTGATTGTTCAAAAAGGACACTAAATACAACATTCCTTCCAATGTCACCAAAAAGATAGCTCTTTCTGAGATTTACGTTTGGTTAAAAGCACAGCTGCCTTAAATTTACCTAATTAAAGCAGTAATTAACGTTCTTGCTTTACCTGTGTATTCAAGGGCACAAGGACTTCTAATGGGAACAAATCTAGACATAAAGGCTTTCTGTCAATTAGCCCTGATGACTTAAAAAAATAATGAAGGAGAATGAGGATTGGGTTACAGCTTTGTACAATAACAAATACAGTAATTCAGCGTCTCTTTCTTTCCCTGGACCCTGCCCAAGAGTTTGGGAGAAGAAAGACAAGAAGATTATCTGAGTAACACGATCTTATGACTATCAGTGGATAATGGTGCTCTCCATCAAGTTTGTACTGGTGCTTACCTCTAACAAAAGATGAGACTACTACAAATACAAGCCCTTCAATCTAGAAACAGCATAACTGTTGAGTTTCTTGTCACAAATTCAATAGAATGGAGAACAAAAAGAAGAAGAGAAATATGACTCTGATGTTGGCAATGTTTTCTGTTCTGTCTTCTCAGAGCAAAATCAGTTGTCCTAATGAGCCTGTCTTTCACAGTAGGCAATATGTCAAGAATATTTTGATTTGATTTTAATCATTATTTTTCTATTGTGATAAAAATAACAACTATAGTACACTATAGGAGAGCTACATTTATGTGCCAGGAATTATTAAGATTCATTTACTTCCAAAACAAAATGAAAAAGTTTTGGAAAACTGTTTAAACCTTAAACTATTCTGATTGGAATATGTATCTACTTAAAATATGTATATACAGATTTAGAAATGTTGCTGTGTAAGTCTCTCAAATTTGCCTTTGATGCTGGAGGAAATCTATGCCTATCATTTTTTATGGATTATAAAATCTGGAACATTATGCATAAGTTTCACATCCTTAGTGCCTAGCAAACTAAAAAGACTCAATTCGAAATTCACATTAGTTACATTAAATATCCATTTTATTGGTCATAATAAATGCCAAACATTGCTTTGGAAATAATTATTTTTACATTCTTTGACTTTTCCCATTTTCTCACTTTGATCCTAACAAAGGAAATACATTTGTTTATTTGTGATGTTTAGTTTTATCAGTTTCATGAAAGTCTTCAGGGCATTTACTTCATCAAATACTAATTTAGAAGTTGCTATGAAGATATTTTATGGAAATGGTGAGAACTATGATCATTAGTTTTTAACTGAAGGAACTCACCATTAATAATCTGGTTAGTGTTGTATCTGCATTATCAAAGTCCACAAGATCAAAAGCTGAATCATTAACTCCTATCTCAGTTACCAGCCTTTATCATTTCTCATAGAGTGCAGCCTTGCCAGAATTCACAATAATTAGCTGATTCTCTAAAATAAATACATATTGCCACATACATTTTTCCTGGAAAACCTTGAATTTTACATACATTCAGGGCATATATAACTTCACAATTATAGGAACTATAATTTTTTCCTGTTTTATGGTTTAATAATCTTTATAGTTGGTAATTGAAATGCAGTTACTTTAAAACTATCTACATAAGTATTTTTTAAAAGAACAGTATGAGGACTGTGGGTTTATCTTAGCAGCATAAGTGCTTGCCTGGTGAGCACAAGGTTATGAGTTTGATTCCCGGTACCAAAAGAAAAATAAATGGAAAGAAAGACAGGGAACAATATGAAAGTTCCTACATTTTTTTTAAACAGGAAATGAACTCTCAGCCTTGCACTTGCCAGGCAAGCATTGTGCCACTGAGCTACATCCTTAGTGCTAAACTTCACACATTGTATTTTTAGTGTATCACTTTAGAAAACTATTTTTTAAAAACACTGTCAAACATTAAGGTGGCTTTACTTAGTGCTTTCCAAAATGGATACTTTTGTGTGATTATAATTTAAAGTGATAGGAGGTACTAAAATGTTTTGCAATGTATATATGATGTTTCTATTCTATTGTGTAGTATATACTGATCTGTGTATATGCCTCTTCCAGTTATAATTTTTCAATTCCCATGAAGAATTTTAAGATGCAATATCAGTGTATCATCCAATTTAGGAGAATTATTATTCATATCTCATGCCAACATTAATGAATTTGAAGAAGAAATGGTGAATCATGATTTTGAAAAGATTTCTGAAGTTAATTCCAGCATCAGATGAAATCAATTAGTATGTCTGGTGGAGACAGGGATTATAAGTTTGAATAAAGTGGGTTAGCACTACTCATTTGAGATATTTGTCAGCACTAAGCAAATCTACTAATAATCTAATTATCAAAACCATTTACTAGTTTTCCTAAATTATCTAAATATGTTGAATTCTTATCCAAAAAGAAACATTTCAAAGTAAGCAAATAAATGTAGCTCACGCATGAAATCAGTTCTATTATCTTGCTCTTCATTACATTAAAAATAAAAAGATACTTTCACAAAAAATTAAGACCTTAAACTTTTATATTTTTATTGTTACTGTAGGCTTAAATGTCTGTATTCTGATTAAAGCACAGTTTGAGGTAAATGGCTCAAACCTAATTCACCATAATTCTTCTAATAGAAAATCATTAGAGCAACACAAAAATCATAATAGTAAGTAAATAACAGGGAGATAGCTAAGGCAATGGGTAGAAAACTGTTGCTCCCATTACTCCTATTTCATATTATTTGCTCTGCATGTTAAGTAAGCTTATCTTTCTTTGTTTCTAGAAATTTTTCATCTTTCTTCCAATCATATAACCTTTATTTTTTATTCTCCTCCTACTAATAAATCTCCATATCATCTTGTTCTTCAAAGTGCAACCAAAAATCTCACTAACATAAAACACAAAGCAAAAACAAACAAATATTTTATTTCAAAGAAAAGAAAACTATGAAACAAAATATGCCAGACTATGAACTAAAGGCATGTAAATTATGGTATTTCATGTTAGAACATCATAAAATATTACACAAACCCTATAATAAATATTAGACATATAATTGTTGGAAATATAATAAATAATATTTGTAAAATAAATAATATCCATAACTATAACGTTAAACAAAAATGAACCACCAGAGTATGTCTATGGTCGACGGGGTATTTTTCCTAAAGAGCTATGGTGTGTTATTCTCTTGTTCATCACATGGTCCCCAAGTAAGAAATGAACTTGATGACAGGATCTTTGCCTGTGTTGCTCCTCACTGGGCCCAAAATGCTAACATGGAGCTTTGTCATCTTAGACACTCAACAAATTGCTGTCAAGTAAGTAAAGGTCTATTTTTTTTTATATATATACCTTGAAATCATCTCACATGTGGCATGTCTGTCTTTCATTTATCCTCACTTGCATATCTACTATCCTTCCTACCATCTCACATTTTGAAATTTATCTTTGATTCACCCTAAAGTGGTATGATGGTATCATCCCTGATGTGCTACTCTCATTTTTTGTACTTTCAAAAATATTATTTTCCTACAGAATTAAGCATGCATTACCTTTATTTAAATCTCATAATTTCTTCAAGGCACAACTCATCTGAATGAAAATTTTAAGGAGAAGTTACACTGAATGTCACTTTTTTCCTTATACATACTGATAGGTCACCTACCCATGGTTTGCCCAGTCATCATGGTGACAGTCCAATGCTGAGATATCATGGTACCTAGCTCCTTCTTCCCATAAACCCCTGTGATTGCTTCTTGCCAGATGTCTTTGCCAAAGCCCAAACACACCAAAAATAACCAATCCCCTTCAACCTCACCAAATTAGGCAGCTTAAATCAGCTGCCCAATACCCTCACAGTCAGAGTATATATAAGCCAACACACCTTTTGTCAGCAGAGAGTCAGTACAATCTGTGTTATGATGACTCTCTCTGTGTCTTCATTAAACTCTTCCTATCCTGCTACCTTTATTTCTCATTTTCTCTGCACCACTTCAGATTATCAAAAATATTCATTAAGTTGGTGCCATGAATCAAGCAGTCAGTGGTCACCTTGCTTCTGGGGGATCTGTCCCCCAATCTGAGCCCCCTCTGGTATACAGGCAATTCTGCTCCTTTCCTGCTTTCCCTTCTCTTAACCTTTTTCTTCTTCTGAGGCTCGGGAGCCCTCCACATTGCCATTTGTAGCCAACATTCAACACTAGCCTTCATTTCATCAGGTCACAAGGTGAGCCTTCCCTCTCTCTCAGGGTTCCTGTCCCTAAAGTCGTGGCCATGTCAAGACCCCCTCTCACTCTTCTCCACATCCTTCAGGACCTCTCTTTTGTTTTCCCTAGTGATGACTGGTGAATTCAATTTTGAGATTTGCTTCAGGACTCACCTTTTTGGGGCTCTCTCTCAGTCATGCTTCACTAGGGGGTGACAATTCTCCACTGATTTATGACTTCCCCTTCCCCTGGCTCACTTTTTCAATTTGACCACTATGGGTAATGTTCAATCTTTACCCAACAAAACCATTCTTTTGAGCTGCCTTTCACAGCACTTAGATACTCTTGGGCTAAAACAAACCCTCAAGCCAAAGAGGCTGGTCTTTCTCTGACTGCCTCAATAATTCCAAACAGTGGCCATCAGAGGGTACCCTTTATTTCAATACATTAAGGAATTTAGATAGCTTTTGCTATGGAAATAGCAAGTGGGGATGGTACCTTATGTCTAAGCTTTCTTTGAGCTGTAGGCATGCCCGGACCTAAGCCAATCTTGTAAAGCATCTCAAATTCTGTTGGCACTCTTGACAGGGCCTCCTCCCTTATCGGTTCATCATCATGGTTCTCCTGCATCCTGCCTCTGTCCCTGCAGATGGTGTTCCTCCTCCCCCATATCCTCACAACTCCTGCAGTCCTTTAGCTCCTCCCCCTTCTTCATCACAGTCCTTTTCTCTGTCTCATGAGGCATCCAACTGCCCATCTCACTCTCACTACTGTCTTCCTCTCCCTCCACTGACACTAGCTCCCCTCTCTTTGTCCATCCCTACCTCCTCCTCTCTCTCCCCTTGCCCATTGTACCCAGTCCCATGAGGGTCCTCCATGTTGGACTTTCCCACTTCCTGTGTCCTCCTTTCCCCTGCGCCATATTTGGCTCCTCACTTCACCCCTCCTAGTACCAACCCTCAACCTCTTCTCCCCCTTGAAGAGGTTGCTGGAGCTAAAGGCCTCATAAACATTCACATTCTCTTTTCTATGTCTGATCTCTCTCATGTTACTGAACATTTAGGCTCATTTGACAATGACCCCTTTAATTTTTCCAAACAGCTAAGATTTTTTGAAGCCTATAAACTAACCTATCAAGATATTCCCATGATTTTGTCTGCCTCTCTGTCCCCTGCACAGAAGGGTACCGTATGGCTTGCTGCTCAAGCTGTAGCAGATAAGAGACATTGACTGCAATATACCTTTCCCATTGGTGTGGAGGCAGTCCCACCCCAGGACCCTCACTGGAATTACCAAATGTCAGCTTATGGGTCTGAGCACATGGAAAATATGACTCATTGTCTTACTCAAGGCCTCCAAAAATGTCAGTTAAACAAGTAAATTATCAAAGATTGAGAGAACAGACCCCAAAAGAGCTCATGAAAATCTGGCTGCATTTTTATCTTGGCTCGTGGAGATTCTCCATAAATACACTCATGTGGATCCTGCTTCACCTTTGGGACGTTTTGATTAACTCCCATTTTATTTCTCAATCAGCACCAGATAGTCAACAAAAACTAAAGAAATACAATTTAGGCCCTCAATGACCACAAAAGGATTTATTAAATGCAGCCTTTCAGGTCTAATAATTGAGTCACAACAGTCACATCAAATAGTTAGGAAAATTAAAATTACAAGCTAAACACAGTGTAAAAAAAAATCAACTTCAAGCTAAACTTCAAGGACAGCTTCAAATGTGATCAACATGGACACTGGGCAAGATCCTGCCCAAACCCAGGCTACTGCCTGGACTATGTCACACCTGCAATCAAAAGGACCACTGGGATGTCAATTGCCCTGTCCTCCAGAGAGCAGGTGAGTCATCTACTTCTCTGCCCTAACGGGAACCAGCAACAATTGCTTTCCTTCCGGGTTCATCATTGACTGACATGCTTGGATTCACCACTGGAGAAGATTGATGGGCATCAAGTCCACAGCCCCCATCAAGGTGATTCAGAACCCTGTGTCTCACTTGATGTCTCAGGTAAAAAGCTCTCTCTTTTTTTAATTGACACGGGGGCCACATACAACAATTATTCCTGAATTTGCCAGCCAATGTTCACAGTCACAGCTTTCTGTTGTGGGGGTTGATGGTTAACCATCACAGCCTCTACAGACAGGTCCCATCCTTTATAGATTGGACAAACTGTTTTTCACACACAGTTTTTTGGTTATTCTCACCTGCCTGGTTGCTTTCCTGGGCAAGGACATATTACAGACATTAATTTTTCTTACACCTTCACTTTTCCTACACTTGTACTTCAATCCCAATCTTCCATCCCCAGTCCTCCCATTCTTACCTTTCCTTTCCCAGCGTCTCTTGTAGACCCTATGATCTGGGACACTTCGAGTCCCAACCATGTGAGCCATGCCACCCCAATTTTAATACATCTCAAAGATCCTTCAGCCTTCCCTTGCATCTCATAGTACCCAATAGCCCCAAAACATTTCAGGCCTTAAACCTCTTATCTGCTGACTTCTCTCAAATGGTTTATGCACAACAAATTTGCCTTATAATACCATTCTACCTGTAATAAAGCCCAACAGTTCTTACAGATTGGTCCAAGATCTTAGAGTTGTCAATGCAACAGCCCTCCCTATACATCCAGTAGTCCCAAACCCTTATACTGTCCTTTCCCACATTCCCCCTTCTACCTCTCACTTCATAGTATTAGACTTAAAAGATGCTTTATTTACATCCCCAATGCCAAGACCTTTTCACATTTACATGGACAGATCCAGACACCTTTCAGCCCACTCAGCTGACATGGACAGTGTTGCCTCTAACCCTCACTTCCTTAATCAAGCCTTAGCCAATGATCTTGCAGCTATAAATCTACAACCTGGCACACTTATTCAGTATGTAGATGTCCTCGTGCTCTGTTTTCCCTCCCATACTATGCCCATACAATACACAGCTGCCTTACTTAACTTTCTCTGTGGTAGGGGATATAGAATCTCACCTTCTAAAGCTCAAATAGCTTCACCAAAGGTCAAATATCTGGGCTTTACACTCATGCCTACCTCACACTCCATGAGGCCACTGACTATAAGATCATCCTCCATGGCTTATAGACACTAGCCACAAAACAACAGGTATTGTCCTTCCTAGGTCTATCAAACATTTTTAGCCTCTGGATCTCCAACTTTGCTTCCTTAGTTCAAGCACCAGACCCAACCCATGCCAACTGACATTCCCTTCACAAAGCTTAAGAGGCCATCCTTAGAGCTCTTACCCTTCCTAATCCCATTATACCTTTCATTCCATACACTATGGCAAGCAAAGATAATGCAATGGGAGTGTTAGGACACAATAAGGGACCTTCATTCCAAGCAGCAGCCTACCTCTCAAAACAACTGGACACTACAGTTAGGGAATGGCCTCTTTGCCTTTTGGCATTGGCAGCAGCAGTCATTCTGATACAGGAAGCCAGAAAGTTCACTCTAGGACAAACAATCACAATCTGCTCACCGCCTTGCCTAATAGACTTAATATCCCACAAAATGCTCCCAGTTCTAGTGACTCCATCAACAAGTACATCTTGACTACAACAAGTACATCTAACTCTAATATAGGATCCCACTGTCCCAATCTTAACCCTAATACCTACTCCCACAACTGATACAGTGATTGATCCTTTACATAAATGCATGGAAATTCTCCAATTAACTGCTACCCCTTACCCACACATACATGATTCTGCTCTCTCTACTGCTGTCTTATTACCAATAATCCCCGAAGACCTTCCTACTCCTTCATACACACTTAAGGAACTTCAACTTCTTACAAAATCTGTCTACCTGAAACTCTCAAGTATGGACTTTTCCGGGCCCTAAACTAGTTCTTCCAGACAACCAAGCAAAAAATATTATTACTCACCTACACATAATTGTTTCCATGTTGGCACTATAGCTTTATACAAGCTTTTAGATCCAGTGTTTACATGCCAATACATTCCATCTATCATATAGGAGATAATCCTTAATTGTCAAATTTGTGCTAAGACATCTCCACAAGGTCACATGGCCCCTTCATCTTTTCCTACCCACCAGTTTCATGGGAGGATACTGATACAAGATTGGCAAATAGACTTCACATGCATGCCTAGATATAAAAACATAAAATACTTATTCGCTTTAGTGTGCACCTTTTCAGGCTGGATTGAGGAATTCCCTACAACTAAAGAGACAGCAGACAAAGTAGCCAATACATTGCTCGAGGATGTTATCCCTAGGTTAGGACTTCCACAAAACATACAGTTGGATAATGGCCTGGCTTTTATTTCTCATATCACACAACAAGTATCTATAAGCCTCAATATCACCTAGAAACATATATTATACTATCCACAATCCTCAGGGAAAGTCAAAAAGGCAAATGGGCTCATAAAGACTCACTTAACCAAACTTATCCCAGAATATCATCAGCCTTCGCCAGGACTCCTACGTATAGCCCTCATAAAGCTTTGCGCTTTCCTCAGGTCACCCTCTCAGTCAAGCCCTTTTGACCTTATGTACAGTAGACAGTTTCTTCTACAAAATCTGCCCTTGCTCTCCAATCTTCCTCCATTAGCCAATTACATTCTAATTCTTTCACTTCTCTGACACCTTCTCCAACAACATGCAGACCTCTTCCTTCCTCATCCTGCTGAGGACAATCTCCAGACCCCTTTTTATCTCCTGGAGACCTAATGTATATTAAAATTCCTAATCCCATGAGTTCAAATCTTCAACCTTAGTGCAACAGACCACACTTAGTGTACCTCACAACTCCAACTGCAGTAAAAATAGAGAGATTTCCAGGATGTTTCACATTACCCAGACAAAGAGATACCATTCACTACCAGTAATCTCAAATCCAAATACACAAAAGAGACCTTGTGGACCTCACATCTGATAGCTCCCACTCATCTTCAATTAACAAGACACAAAAGCTAACACTTTGCTACCCTACCTGGTTCTGGCCTGTATATGGCTGTCTACTTCTCTTCTTTGTAGATGCCCTGACACTTATCCCACAAAAATATACTATTCCCCAAAGGTTTACAGTTATCATACTCTTCATACCATTCTTACTGTTTACATTCCTCAGTCACCTTAGTCAACATGATAGGCTTCTTCCTCTGCCTCAGTCTACTTCTTTACTTAATCCTACAACACTCAGACACTCCAACATACCGATTCTATCTAACTAAACATGGGGGAATGGAAGGCCCTACCCACACAATTATTGCTCACACCAATTTGACTTCAGGACCTCTAAAATCTGATATCCCTTGGAGTATGCTCACTATCAAAGGCTGCCATAATGGACAATCTGTGTATGCAACCTATACTCCCCAGTTTTAACTCTGCCCTTAAAATCCTAACTATTCCCCATGTTTTGACCACTCCAGTTTTCACTGTCTCTACCGGAGATGTGAGTCTATAGGATGTAGTAATCTTCAATTTTGAACAAATCAGGATGATTATATCTAAATAAATATAGCAACCACACATAGATTCTGGACAGAGGTCTTACACATTCACATAAAAATTCCAAAAACATTGCCATTACTTCCTCATAGTCAAACATGGGGGTTTCATCTGTATCTCACCTCTGCCACTAAACCTATGTTTATAACTCTTCACAAACAACTGCTCCCCAACATGTGGGTCCTCACATATCACTTTCTAACACTACCTTCACTCTTCAAAGACACCTCACAACCCCTCCTATACCTCAACTTTTAAAAAATACTTTCAACTTTTACATGCCTTAAATTTCTCACCCTAACTGCTGGCTATGTCTGCCTTACCAACAATGTATCCATATGGCATCCCCAATACAATTAAACCAATCTTTATTTCAGCAAAAACCTCAAGCTAAAATTGTGAGACTCCTCAAGAGCCTCATCACAACTATGGTCTACAGACATAACTTGCATATACAACACTAATAATGCACAAAAAATTCCCCAGGTTGGAAACATAACCTCATGCACATCACATGTTCTACTCCAAAAAAGGGGTCACCCAACATGAACCCCAAAAGGACAATTTTTTATCTGCAGACTGCAGGCCTATACATGATTCTCTTCTTCCTGGCAGGAATCATGTACAATAGATATGTTGACACCACAGGTCATCTTACACATCCAATCACAAATCCTAAAACAACATTTACAAAGCCTACACCATTATTTCAATACATGCAGGGTGGCTATAGCACTTGTAACAGGAATAATTATCTGCTATTGGTGTGGGGGCAGGAGGATTGGGGACCCTAACCTACTACTACTGGATATCACATGACCTAGAAACAGTGGCATAATCAGTTTACTTCACAGAGTAAATCAGAATGGGCCCCTCAGATACATACTTCTTTCTTTAGGCCACATGCTTAGGGTCTTACAGTTTTATTATAAAAGTATTATTTGAACAGGGTACTGAGGATTGTAATATTATAGACATAATTTGAGGAGAACCTTCCTTCTGAGAGAATATGCTTTTGTAGTTGCAGATTGCTGCAGGCACTTGGAATTTCAGATCACATCATTCATTTCCAAGGAGTTGAGCTGAAACTCTGCTTATTTTCTGAAATGACTAACCCATTTCTGATTAACCCTTACTGTTACCTTGCAGAGTTTTATGACCTAACGTAAAGACTGAGGGCCTTGGTTTTATGTTTTGTCTTCAGGCTCCACAGGCATTCAATGTCTTGCTCATTTTCTCAACCCTTCAGCTATCTCTGCAGTAACCAGAAAAATCCCAAAAGTAAAATCTATCCTTTGTAAAAATAGCCTACAATGATGGGCTCACCTTTCTAGGTTTCTTTCCTCACTAATTCTTCTATACCTTGACTCCATATTTCCTTACTACCTTTACTTTCCAGTGTTTTCATGTAGATTTATTGTTCACCTGGTCTAAGTGTTTCCATTGTGAGAATAGTAGCAAGTTTCTTAGTCTAGAGTGTCTGAAAATAGCACCTCAAAAGAAAAATTTTAAGTAACCTAATTTCCAAGTAAAAATATCATCAATTATAGGTGAAGTATAATAAAAATATAAGCTATAACATGACTCATAACTACAGCAAATCTACCACTTGTGAAAGGGCATGGTAGTTTTCTGCCACTCCAACTCCATTGTTCCTTTAATAGAGATTTTGCTAGAACAGTGTCTTAATTACTTTCTGGCTGTGGGACACAATACCTGACACTCACAAATTGAAGGAAGAAAGGTTTATTTTGGTTCACAGTTTCAGCAGTTTCATTCTGTTGTCCACTGGCTCCACAGCTGAATGGCATAGGACTGTGGCAAGGTAGAAAGAGCACAGGCCATGGCATGGTGGAGGAAAGCAGAGAGAGAGAGAGATGAAGGGAGGAGGAGAGGAAGAGACGCACTCTTCCATGACAGGCCTCCAGTGACCCACCTTCTCCAATTAGGCTTCAGTTCCCAAATAATATTTCAGTTCCCAAATAATATAACCTCCTCAATGGACTAATCTACTGTTGAATCCATGCACTCATGATCCCAAATCTTCCCAGAAGCCCTGTTTATGACTGCACAAAGCTTTGAGGAGACTCTACATGTTAAATTTAATAATTTTAATTTATTCTAATATACTTAAAGAAAGAAGTTAATTGAACTATACTGAAAATATTACTTAAAGAGAAACTTTCAATTTCAAACTCCCAGGAAAATTTTATGCAATCAGTAAAAATCAACATTTCCCTTCTAATAAGAAATCAGTTGTTAAATGAAATATTAGTAAGTGTATAAAGATTATAAAGGAAAAATAATTAAAGGAGTAATTTACATTGGAAAGTATTTCCATAAAATCATTAAATAACTCAAAGGTGAAATTATGCAAATGACCATATTGCAAAGTAAGTTGTTATTCTTTTGAAGTATTGGCTGAATGAGTATATTCCTACATGTAAGAGGGTTTAAAAGGTGACTCACAAATTAAATCATCTGAACTTCATAGTTTGCAATTTTCCTTAGATTATATTACATAAGAAGTTCCTACATGGAGCAAACAAGTCAGTCTAGTGGTTAGTTACAAGTTTTATGTAAGAGGAAGTAAATATTTGCTGGAACAATTTAAGAAACTAGTATGCACCTAAGAAGAAAATAGTTTATCCTGACTTCTTAATTTAAAAAAGAATAGATATCATGAATTTCTTGGGGTTATTTTTAAATACAAAATTTAAGATTAGATTTGAGTAAAGGTATGCAATGATTTTTTCCTAATAGTTTTACATCAAGGGCATCTCTTAATGAATCTTAATGTTGTTAAACTCTTATTTACCTGGAACAGATGACCCTGGGCCCCATACAATTGGGTAACAATTTCCTTAAATTTTTTAAAAAATAAATTAATAAAGAAGAAATATAGATTCTCTTATAGTTGTAGCCATAAAGAAAATTTATATCCATTTGCCATACTGCTCCAGAGATCTCCCTTTATACTCACAAGAAAGACTGTGAACACAAGACTCCTGAGAAAATGTTCCTCATAACACAGGCTTAGATAATGAATGACAGTAACAATGGGAAGAGATCCAAGCCCTGCCCATATCCATTTTCCCTACCTCTTTATTGTTGAAAAACTTTCAAATCCCTGAACATAGGAGAGAACTTTGTTGTCACTATGGCTTTTTAAAGATCAATTGAAGCTAAACTAAAAGGAAAAAAAAAAAAGAATTTTAATCTTTCACTGTGCAATGGTGCATAAATTTACCCTGAGCTAAAACCCACAGAAGTCTCCTAGAGTACAGAAAGCAACAAGATTACTGAGATGGTCCCATTCCAGACAACCAGGAATGCAAGTTATGCCTAAGACTGACCATAAAATGAAATCAGAAAAGCAAAAAGTTTCTCAGCAAAAGGTCAAGAAGCACACAGCATAGGATAACAGAAGGATGTTGTTGACTGAGGAAGCAAAGTACAAAGAGAGACATCCTCAGAGGTACATGCAAAAAAGACCTACAGCTGAGAGAGGAGTCCATACTGAGAGCAGTCCTGTAGCCAACCAACCCATCTAGAAACAAAATCATGTAAGAATTAAAAGTCTGTGGTGGCTCTTGGACCCTGGACCTCTAGAGGGCAGTCTCTCCACACTTGCCCTTCCCCCTCAGAGACCACCCCACCTCCTGAACCTAGTATTGCTGTGGATCTTCAACTGCCCCTCCTCCTCTCAGAACCTTGGACTGCAGTGGATTAACCTTGCTGGGTTGATGGGATACTCAGTAACCCCTCATTCAAACAGAGGCCTCCAGCAGGTTTCCATCAGTGTGGTGAGTTTGCTCCTAACATAGAGGACTTCAGTGGGTAAACAGGAACAGTTTACAGGAGTGTGAGGGAGTCCTTCCTCCATACAGAGAACATCAGATGGGTTGAGGAGTGTGCCAATAAAGCATTCCTCAACCTGGAGAAAATTAAAAGGATTTATGAGACACCCAGTGACACACTAGAGTCCCAGCTGAGACAAACACTATAAACAGGCAGATCTGGTGGCAAGAAACAAACTGAAGACAAAGTAACAGTGGGAAATAAAGGTTGACTTACATCACAATACTCTTAGGCTAGTCAACCTAGGAAACCTATCGGACTCACCTAACAGGCCCTGCAGGAGATATTCAGGTGACTGACCCTCCTTTTCATTGTAGTACCCTGCAATCACACAAATATCTACCACACAGTAGGACCCTAAGAGACATACTACCAACAATTAAAACTAGAGGGATTGAAAGACCAAATATTAGTCCAAAGGTAAAAATGACAAAATGAAAAAGCAAAATGTAATCTCAAACATCTAGTCCATTAGAAGAAAGTACAGGAGACATTGAAATAGAAGATTTTACAAGTCATACACCTAAGATTTATGAAAAGATAACAAGTAAAATAAAGATACAAATTTATGAGGCTATAGAGGAAATAAAATTAGAAATAATTTCTAATATAAATGCAGAAATGACAACCTTAATAAAGGAATTGCTCAGCATAGCTAAAGAAGACATAGATAAAAAAGTACAGGAGCAAGGGAAACTGATTAAAACCTTGAATGAACAATAAGAAAATAAGTAGAATGCATGAAACAAATTCAAACAGATATCCAGGAAATAAAAATTATATTGAAAGCTGAAAACTTTGTTTAAATGAAGCTGACGAGAGAATTTCAGACCTTGAGGACAGCATCACAGCTAGCAATAATGAAAGGATAGAAATTTTAAACAAGGCAAAATAAAATGACAATTCAACAGCTTTAAGATGATGCCAAGAGAAACAATATAAGGCTAATAGGCATCAATGAAGATGCAGGAGTCAACGTGAATGACATTAGTAAAATGTTCACAGAAGTAATAGCCAAAAATTTCCACAAACATGGGGAAAAAAGATGATATACAGATAAGTGAGGCATATAGAACAATAAATAGTCACAAGCAACATATATCTACACCCAGACATATAATTAAGATCATAGACATATAGCATAAACAAAGAATACTAAAAGCTGTTAGAGAAAAGATACAACTCACCTATCAAGGAAAAACCATTAGAATCTTGGCATATTTTTCAGAACAAACCCTCAAGTTAAGATGAGCTTGGACTGAAGTATTTCAAGCCCTGAAAGAAAACAACTTTCAACCCCAATTGATGTACCTTGCAAAAATTTTCTTTGAAATTTAATGCAGAAATAATATTCTTCCATGACAAAGAACAACTGAAGAGATTCATGTCCATCAATCCAACCATAGAAAGAAGAATGAAAGACACACTAGACACAAGTAAAAATGACTACAATTTCCAGAACAACAACAAAAAGATACCACCAGACAAGACAGCTATTAAACAAGGGGGGAAACCAGAAAATCAACAGCAGGAAAATAACATAAGTTGAGCCAGTACATACCAGCTATATCCATCAAATAAAATGGCCTCAATTCATCTATTAAAAGAAATAGATTGACAGAATGGATCAAGAAACAGGATCTCACAATATGCTGTATGTAAGAAACACACCTGACTCAAAATGAAACTCAGAGACTAAAAGTCAAGGGATGAAAAATAATATTCCATGTGACAGGAACCCAGGAAAAAGGAGGGGTAGCTATTCTATTCACAGACAATGTGAACTTCAAGTCAAAATTAATACAAAGAGATAAAGAAGGACACCACATACTTGTCAAGGGAATAATTCAAGAAGAAGAGCAAACAATCATAAACATATATGCATCAAATACAGGAACACCCAATCATATAAGACAAATATTAATGGACATGAAAAAACAAATTCATAAGAACACAATTGTAACAGGAGATCTTAACACCTCCCTGTCACAAAGAGATAGATCAAACAGACAAAAAGTCAGCAAAGAAATAACAGAACTGAATCAAACCTGTGAGCAAATAGATTTAGCAGATGTTTACAGAGTGTTCCACCCAACCACATCAGAATACACATTCTTCTCAGCTGCACATAGGACATTCTCCAAAATACACCATATATTAGCCCATAGATCATTCTTAAGTAAATGTAAAGGGACTGGAATTATCCCATTCATATCATCTGACCATAGTGCACAGAAATTGGAAATTAATGGCAAAAGAAATTTCAAAACCTTCATAAATACATGGAAATTAAATAACAGCCTCCCAAACAATTGATCAGTTGCAGATGAAATTAAACAAAAATTAAACAATACCTACAATTCAATGAAAATGCAGATACAACATACCAAACCCTGTGGGACACAATGAAAGTGGTCCTAAGAGGGAAATATATAGCAATAAATTGTCATATCAAGAAAACAGAGTGAGCACAAATAAACAGCCTAATGCTACATCTCAAGCTTCTAGAAAAAGAAGAGCAAGGCAAAACCAAATCTTACAGAAGAGAGAAAATTATAAAATCAGAGCAGAAATTAACACAATTGAGACTAAAATAATACAAAGAATTAATGAATCAAAGAGCTGCATTTTGAGAGAATAAACAAAATTGATAAACCCCTAGACAACTTACCAAGATAAAGAAAGAAAAAAACTCAAATTCAAGCAGTAAGGACTGAAAAGAGAAAAGATCATGGAAAGATCTCATGGAAATTCAAAAGATCATAAATATCTACTTTGAAAATCTTTATTCATATAGGGTGGAAAATACAGATGAGATGGACAGCTTTCTTGGAACGTATGAACTACCAAAGCTCAATCAAGAAGATATAATAATTTTGAATAACCCAATATCAACTATTCAAATTGAAAACATGATTAAAAACTTACCAACAAAGATAAGCCTACTTCCTGATTGATTCATGGCTGAATTCTACAAGCAATTTGGAGAAGATTTAGTGCAAATGTTCCTCCAACACTTCTATGAAATTGGAAGGGAGGTAATCCTCCCTGACTCATTCCTGGAAAAAAGTACCACTTTGATGCCCAAACCAGAGAAAGACCCAACAAAAAAGGAGAACCACAGGCCAATCTCACTAATGAACAGTGAAGCAAAGATTCTCAATAAAATACTGATAAATAGAATGCAACAAATCATCAAGAAGATTATATATCATGACCAAGTGAGATTTATTCCAGGAATGTGGGGATGGTTTAACATACACATATCAATACATGTAATACACCACATTGATAGAGCCAAAAACAAAAATCACATGATCATCTCAATAGATGTAGAAAATACTTTTGATAAAGTCCAACACTTTTTGATGATAAAAACCCTACAGAAGCTCAGGATAGATGGTATCTACCTCAATCTGATAAAAGCCATGTATGACAAACCAATAGCCAACATTATACCAAATGGACAAAAACTGAAAGTTTTTACTCTAAAATCAGGAAAAAGACAAAGATGTCCACTCTCACCATTCCTATTCAATATAGTTCTGGAAATATTAGCCAGAGCAATCAGACAAGAGAGAAATACAAGGAATAAAGATAGGAAAGGAAGAAGTTAAATTATCACTTTTTGCAGATGACAATTACTCTATATAGAAGACCCAAAAAACTCCATTAAAAGACTAGTAGAGGTGATAAACAAATTCAGTATTATAGTGAATACAAAGTCAGTGCTCAAAAATCAACAGCATTCCTGTACACACACAAAAAAACTCATTAAGAGTGAAATTATCAAAATACAACTTTTCACAATAGTATCTAAAAAAATAAAATACTTAGGAATCAACAAAAGCAAGAATGTAAAAGATCTAATTGCTGAAAATTATACTATTCTAAAAAAGGAGATTGAAGGGGCTATTAGAAAATGGAAGGATATTCCTTGCTCTTGGCAAGGAAGAACTGACCTTGTGAAAATGCCCATACTCCCAAAACTGTTATACAGATTTAGTGCAATCTCAATCAAAATACCATTAATATACCTTAGAGAAATAGAGAAAGCATTCCTAAAATTCATTTGGAAACAGAAGAAACCTAGAATAGCAATGGCAATTTTGAGCAACAAAGGTAAAACAGTAGACATCTCAATTCTTGACTTGAAATTATACTGCAGAGCTACAATGATAAAATCAGCATGGTATTTGAAAAGAAATAGATCTGAGGATCAATGGAATAGGTTAAAAGATGCAAACACAACTACAAAGACACTCAGCCATCTTCTATTTGACAGAGGGGCTAAACATGTTCACTGGAAGAAAGATAGCCTCTTTAACAAATGTTGGAAAAATTGGCTTTCACATGCCGAAGCCTGAAAATAGACCCATGAATATCACTATGCGCTAAATTAAAGTGGATCAAAGACCTAAATATTAAAACAGAAACACTAAATCTGCTGGAAGACAAGGTAGGTAGAAGTCCTGAAGATATAGGGGTAGGCAAAGAATTCATGAACAAAATGCAAACTGCACAGGAAATACTTCAAAGTATAAACAGCTGGGATCTCATCTTATTAAAAAGGCTTTTGCATATCAAAAGAAATCATCAACACAGTGAAAAGAACACCTACAGAATGAGAGAGATTTTAGCTCGCAGTCTATCAGACAAAGGACTTATACTCAGAACATATCAAAAATTGAAAAACAGGGCTGGGGATTTAGCTCAGTGGCATAAGTGCCTATTTGGCAAGCACAAGGTCATGAGTTTGATCTCTGGTACCAAAAAAAATTTATTGAAAACCATCAAGCCCTCCAAATTAAAAGACCCTCTTCAAAAATGGGCATCTGAGATGAACACACATTTCTCAGATAAAGATATACAAAAGGCAAATAAATACACAAAGAAATGTTTACAATCGCTGATCATTTGAGAAGTGCAAATTAAGATAGCAATGAGATTTCATCTTACTCCAGAAAGAATAGCTGCCATCAAGAAATGAACAGATAACAAATGTTGGCGAGGCTGTCGAGAAAAAGGAACAGTTGTCCAGTGTTGGTGGGAGTGTAGATTGGTGCAGCCACTATGGAAATCAGTATGGAGATTCCTAAAAAAAACTAGGCTTGGAAGTTCCATTCAATCCAGCTATTCTCATCCTTGGTATTTTCCCAGAAAAATTCACAAGGTCATGTCACAGCAATATATGTGCACCCATGTTTATAGCAGCACAATTTGTGATAGCTAAATCTTGGAAAACCCAAAATGCCCATCAACTACATCATGGATGAAGAAGATGTAGTAGTTTTCTACAATGCAATATTACTCAGGAATAAAAAGGGTGATCTTGAGACTTTTGTAGATAAGTGGAGGCAACTTGAGATTCTACTCATAAGTGAAATAAATCAGACTCATATTTGTAAGTATTGTATTGTATCCCTAGTGTAAAAACATAACAATAAAAATAAAAAACTGAAAGAGTAATAAGATCAAAATGTATAATAGATAATGTAAGGATGAAAGGGATCGAAAGTGCTCTAAAGTAGATAACTATTTATGTTTAAGTGTGCAAAATAGATAACCATACTACTAAGATTTTGTTAGTCTATCAAACAGAATAGTTTGTACTGTCATTGTTTGATTGTCCACTTTTTATGTTTTGATTTTGTAACTTGAACAACTTTTAAGATAAAAATATATAATTTATCAACTAGTGATTTCTTACTTTTTAAAAAATTTCTGTGTTAACTTCCCTTTTTTATTTTGCTTTTTTTCTAAAAAAAAAAGTTTATGGTGCAATGGGTATCACTGCTGCAGCAAAATGCAATATTAGAGACTTCAAAGCTAGTAATATTACCAGGAAAAAAGATATTGTAACAGAAAAACAGTAATTTTCCAGAAAGATTTAGTCATTTTAATTGTACATGCATCTAAAAAGTTTGGAGGTATAAGTTGCAAAATCTGATAGAAGTGAAAAGAGAAATAGACAATGATATGATTATAATCAGAGTTTTCTGCATTTTTCCCAATATTAATAAGATGAGCATTCAAAAAACTTTAATTACACCATCAACCACCTTATCCTAATTAATGTTTATAGATGACTCACCTAACAACAGCAGAAAAAACTTCTTTTGTTTCATAGTAAAAAAGAAAATGCACAGTTATCTGAAAAGAATATTAAAATATTTATCCCTTTTATCACTATGTACCTGTATGATTTCCTTTATGTATGCCAACTAAGGCAGTATAATATAGTAGATTGAATACAGAAGTAGACTATGAAGAAAGACATTAATTAAAATCTGCAAAAAGTATAAGCAACGCCAATTTTCCCATTTTGGATTAGAAAACAGAGTTTTAAAATGGAAATATGCTACTTAAGTTGAGCTTATGTTACTTACGTTACAATTGAACATATTATTATTACTCTTGAAATATCTTTAAAATTCGAAGTTCTAATTTATAACAAGATAATTTTTATGGATTACAGACACATACACAAAACATTTAGCATTTCCATTATAAGATTATAAGGGCTCTGCATCTAAAACTTTTAGGGCTTCTCTCCTAGTAAGAAGTATTATCTGAATTGAGCTTTATGAATAATCTCTATTGATCTTGCCTTTACTAGGTAATGTATAATTAGGGATTTATAATTAGTTCACAAAATAAAGTGTCTTTGGCACTCACCTAGTTCATGAATTTGGAAAGATACCTAAATTATTTTGGAGTTTTTTTTTTCTTTTTAAAGAAGATTTATGACATTTACTGTCACTGCAAAGAATAGTAAATGTTTGTTCTATAAATTTTATCTAAAAGAATTTAAATCATTTTCTATCCTCTAGAAAAATAAGACAATAAGGATTGAATCACATAAACAAACTCCTACCAAGTGACTCTCTTCTTCTTAAAGTCTTCTTGAATGATCTTGTTTAATCCAATTTTAATGAAAATGAACAAAGGGCATTTAAATGTCTATGCATTAAGAATACGGAATCTCTTACCTAGTCACGTGGCCTCTGAGCTTACCCTGGAACATTGGATAAAGCAGAAGAACCACGCACTGACCTCCCAGGTTCCATTTTTCCAGCTACTCCACTTTTCCAGCTACTCACAAGACCATATGATTTGGATCGCCAATGTTTTCTCAATCTTTTACTTTTGTACCCCACTTGCTATTTATTAATTTTGCCTTCACTTTACCTTTTCACTTTCTCTTCTGTATAACCAACCTCTTTCTATAAATTACAAAGGGCAAGCACTGTCACTCTTCAGAAGTTCTGAACTTCTGATTTCTTTGGCAAGGAGTAGCTTCTCTCTGCTTTGCTGATGGCTTCCTCCTCCTTGTTCTTCATTCCCAAATGAAATACTAAGAAACATCTACCTTGATAATTTTATCTGTGGGTGAAAAAGCTATACCCTTTGTCATTTTAGGACACTTTGTCATTTTAGGACACTTCAGGTCACTTTGAAAGTTCTTTGAAAGTTGTTTGTTTAATGGGTTATTGTCTTGCTCCTATTCTATAATCTATCCTCTTGAGAAGCAGAGGTTCTTCCAGTCTTTACCACCATGTATGTCTCATTAAATAGTCACAGAATAAATTACTTGATAGGCAAATGAATTAAGTTGAATTTGTAAATATATTTGTGACGAGAGTAAATTTTCCATTAAATAGACTAACCTTGGGCAAGTCATTTAAGCATCCAGATTTTCAAGTACAAAATGTAATTAAAATAATTTTTCCAAATCACCATGAACAGTAAATTGGATAATGGCATACTATAAAATATTTTCCCAGGATAAAACATTATTGAAACTAGGTTAGTTAAAACACAGAAGATATATATTCATATCTTGAATACATACAACCCCAGGAACACATATGAGGTTAATAATAAAAATTCATCTTCAATTGAAATGTCATGACTTTTTTATGAGTAAAAATACCTGAAATAATAAGAAATTATTAATACGAAATGATTCATTTTAAACAATAATTTTCTAGTACTTATTGGCATACCATTATTATTTTGCCCTTTTAAGGTTAACTTTCTCTATAACAATCTTATTTTGAAACTAAAACATTTTTTAATGTTTTAATGTAGAGCTCAGAGTCAAGAAGATAGTAATTACTATATAGTCAAAAAAGGAAAGCTGAGAAATATTAAAAGATTCATACCCACTATAATCTTCAAAGAGAAAATGAAAATATGTGCACTTCTGTTAAAGTTTCAATTGGAAGAAAAAGATAACCTTAAAAAAATAAAGATTGCTTGTTGATTTGTCTTTTAGTAATGAGGAAAACAGCATAAATCAGATTGGAAAGTTAAATTTGAAGTGTTATCAAAAGAACCGCAAGACTATCATTCTTTTCATTATTTTCATGAAAGTAATTTGATGAAGAAGGCTCACAAGATTAGAAAAATTCAGAGAAAACATAGTAATAACTTATTGTGTCAGATTCTTGCTTGTAAATTCATAGTCTCCAATATTTCTCCAATTCATTTTTGGAATTCTCTATATTAGTATCACAAACATCCAAAGAAAAAACTTAGCTACTGTAAAGTAAGTTTGATACTGTTTTTATTTTGAATTGTATCAACTGAGATAAGTTTTAGATCAAAAAGTCTGTTTTTACATAAAGTAGTAATTTGTTATGTCTTTTAAAGGAAAGTGATAAGCTACCTCTGATTAGGTAAAATTTTTCCAAAATGTTGAGTTCATATGTTGGACATCATAATAAATACTCTCAGGAAGCCGATGGGAGACAGAAGATATAATCTAATTCTCTCTCTTTGCAAATGAATAGCCTAAAGTACAAAGAACTGGCCTTAGGCTTATTCTGTTTCCTATGATGGAGCATAGAAATGCAAACTGTGTGAGTAGGGGGCATGTTCATGTCCATTACAGTGAAGTATCACACATGTTGCTGTACCTGATTTGAAAAAGATGATCAAATCACCCTTATTCCAAAACACAAAGTCATCCACCTTTAGACTGAAAAGCCAAATGCCAAGTTTTACACATTAGTCTGTGGAAGAATATTGTATATTCTGGTACAAAAATCAAAGTAGACAGGCTGACAAAAAACCAAAAGCACATGAATTATACCTATGACATCAGTGTTTGTTATTTAGATGACTGTTGGCATATCCACTATAGAAGGTGGATAAATTCAGTTTTGTTTGCACTTTAAGTTAATCTTTATGCTTATATTTGCACATCTCTCTAAAATATTTTAACTGTCATACTAAATTATCCTAAGCGATTCTTCTTTATTAGAAGAATTGGTAGTTACTTGAAATTTACAATAAATATTTCAATGATAGTTTATAAATTGGAAAGAGCTTACTTAGGCTTGTGAGGCAGATAAGTCTAAATTTGAATCTAAATTCTATCTCCAACTTCTAATGAGGTCTTGTTCAAATTATTTAACATTAAATTACTTGATCAAATTACTTGATGTACATCTTTCTCAATTCAAGCATAGGCATAAGGGTGATGCTTCACTGTAACGGCCATGAGCATGTACCATACTCGTGCAAGTTGCATTTATATACTTGGCCATAAGAAACAGAATCAGTTTAATTATTTAAGCTGTCTCACTTAATGAAAATACTGTAGGTTTATAACTGCTTTATTCCTTCTCCACTAGTGAATTATAAGAAATTACAGTATAAAACATAGTGTCATCTACTTGCCCCAAAGATATTTGTTGAATAGAATAAATGAATGAAAATAACTATAAGGAAATAATAGCACATCTATCAATAGTGATTGAGTGCCTAAAATTCAATGAAAGTGTAATTTTCATTGTAAACTGTAAAATTGGTAATTAGACATGTTCAAGGGCATCAGTCAAGTTTGACTACAGGAGCAGACAAATATATATAACATATGAATATATGTATATTATTACTAATTATGATATATAATTTATTCATATATTGCATGATATACAAATATAATCATGCAATATATATGAGTGTATTATATCTTATGCATGGTTATACAGTTTATGAAAGTACCTAATACAAAGCATTTACAAGGTAGGCTTACACTGGTGGCCTGTGGAGACATGAGTGGAAGAATGCAAATGACTGTCCACATGCTGAAGAGCCAGAGGTTGCAATGGAAGGTGAAAAGTCTGGCTCTCACAGCGGAGCCCAGTGTGAGTTCTTGTCAGAAAGCCAGAGGATTATGTGTGGAAAGGCTGAAGAGTCTGTTCTGGAAATCTGAAAAGACTGAAGACCAATGTCGCCAAACGATGGTAAAGACTGGACCTCCCCAATTAAAACAGAGAAGACTGCCTTCTCCTTTCAGTGTTTATTCTGTCCAGGCTGTGTGCCTCTTCATTTGTGCATCCACACACAGGTAGGTATCTCTTCTCAGTTTTTGGAATGTATGTCAACCATCCAGACACATGCAGAGCTTTACTGCTCTACCAGGTAGTTCTTACTCAAATTGACAAATTAAATTAGTGATAGAAACAGCTAAGACAATTTTTCTACATAGTTTCTTGAGATGCTCAATGATTAAATTGAAGAAGTCAATGGAAAATATTCATCAAAATTTTCCTCATCAATATTTCAATAGGATACTACCAGTTTTTATATCTTATTAGAAAATTCCAGAAGGCTCATAATTTCTTTAGGTCGCTGATGGTCTAATATAATATCTTCAAGAGAAAGATCTCTGATTTGTAGCATTTGCCCTGTTCTGTGGTGCAAATAAACCTTTTTCAGATGTTTATTTCTCAACTTCTTCCTACTGCAAATAGAAAAAATCATATATATATGAAAATCATAGTTTTTCTTTTTTTTATTTAAAAGAGAATAAAACAAAAGGGGGCAGGACAGAGCAGATCAGAACAGGACAACATAGGCAACACAGTACTTTACATTATGTCAACTGGACATCAACAGTATCTAACGCCATATCTCTTACTCTGCTATAGTTGAGCATAGTTTCAATTACAATAATATCAAACATCACACAATAGTATAAAGCCATACATACAGTGAAAGAATTCCAGGGCTTTCTGAACTGAATAACAGAAAATCATCAATGGTTATTATAAAATCTCATTTTTGATAAAAAAGAAAAAAATTTGTTTGAACTATCACACATATT